>JAQIXV010000597.1:0-25595 GCA_034700625.1 Tectocepheus velatus
CACACTTTCGACAGAAGTGCCGACGAAACGATTGCTTGGATTCACGAAAAAGATTCGTCGAATTCTTTGGATGAGACCAATAGTCCGGACGACGACTTGCAATCGATTCAGACTATGATCCGATCCCACGAAGGCTTCGAACGAGATTTGGCCGCCGTTCGGGAACAGGTCGACGCTCTCACCGAAGAAGCAAAACGTTTGGCCTCACTCTTCCCCGACGCGAGTGAACACATTTTAGCGAAGAACGATGAGGTGAGGAATGAGTGGAACCGATTGCTTCAGAGATCAGCCCAAAGAAGACATCAATTAATTGAATTGAAAAATGACGAAAAGGAGACAAATGAAGAGACAGTAGAGAGTCCTCCAATTGTCTCAAATTCTGATAATGAGTTAATTGAAGATAATTATGAAGAACCACAAAATCAATTGAAACAAATCCCTTCAGAGACTAAATTACCGGAAATGACAAAAATCAGTGAAAACTCAAATAAAAAGAAAAAACAAAAGAAGAAGAAAAATAAAATTAAATCAAAATCTACTGAAGAGTCTTCAGATCACATTAAAGTTTCTTCAGAAGAAATTAAATCAGAAGGAAATCGAGAAACAGAATCAATTGTCAACAGAAGAAGAAGAGACACAAAAGAGAGACAAACCTATTCTCAAAATAGAAACTCAAACCTATGGACAGACGAAACGTTTTTGATTCCGGATTCAAACGAAATGTTAGAAAAAGATAAAAATTCTGTCAATTTATTCAACGATTCAAAGGAAGAGAAAAATAATTCAAATTTAAGTGAAATTAATCTCAAATCAAACGGAGAGGAAATGCCTTCAAATGTGTCGGAAAAGTCAAAAACAAGTTCTCAAACACCAAATGAAAGCTTGAATTTCAATGAAAAACAAGAGATTAAAAACCAATCGAAGTCTAAACGGTTCTCAAATGAATGGAGAGACGAGAACTTAGTTTTTGATGACATAAACGATTCGGAGCCAAAAGACCAAACTATTGACAAAAAGATTGTTTTGGAGCAAAATATTTGCCAAAACAGCGAAACTGAAACGAATCCAAAATTCAGTGAAAATGATTTGATGTCAAACTCAGAGAAAAAGCAGAAGAGCTCTGAGAAGGAGTCGGACATAAATCAAACAAAAATGGATTTGAATATTGAGTTCAAACCAAATGAAAAAAGTTCAGAAACACTGAATACGAGCCAAAACCCGGAAAATTTATTTTCTCCTCAAATAAGTCTCAAACAAAATATGGGAGACAACGAAGAAGTGCTGAAATTTAATAATAAATTCATTGAAAACATTCAAACAAATGATAATAATGTTTACGAAGAATGCCATTCAAAAAGTGTTGAATTGGATAATGATTTGAATAATTGTGAGAATATTCTCGAAAATAGTGAAAAAATGACAAAAGTCTCCAATAATTCAGTAGAAAATAGTGACGACAACCAAAACGAAACACTTTTGGCATCCAATCCGACTCAAGACTCACAATTGGTTTCGGATATACAACACTTTGAATCGAATTACGAAGACATCGATAACCCTTTGAATGATACAAAAGAAGATAATTCTGAATTCAATTCAGAATATGTAGGAAACGAACTGTCATTCAATAGGGAAGATGAAAACGATAGCAATTCAACAATAGTTATGTCAGTTGACCAAGCTCATTGCTCTACTCCTATTCAATCAAATGAAACGCTTGAAAAACAATTTGAAGACTCAAAAGAGAGCGAAGGAGTGGACGACAATCGATATGACGCCGACTTATCCGACAATACGAACAACAACTCCGATAACGACAATGAAAATAATATTTGGATTAATGACATCTTCAGCCGATTCGGACCCATTCTCGAGAGGGAGAGGTTCGACACCAACGACAAAGACCTCATATCAATACGTCTGAATCAATACTTGGAACTAATGTCTGAACTGAATGCGATGGACGACACGAAGACTGAACTGAGTGTTCCTCGAAATAAATTGAGAATATTTTGCGTCAAACAAATTAAGAGACTTAACGACAAACTCCTAAAAGTATACAAAAAATATCAATTATTTTCAAATCAAAACTAAAATAATGTATTTTTACAGCTCCGGAGCGAATCACCAGAAGATATGGCCACAAATGGACGGACCGAACGGTACTTTGAATGTCATAAAACTCATGACTTGTTTACTAATTGTTTCATATATTGCGACAAAAACAGATCCAACAGAAGTATCTTCTCTTATATGACCAGAGCTTTGAAGACTTCCCTTCCTATTCAAGCATTAATGTTCATACTATTGGGCGCCGCCTCACTCGTACCCACCGTCGAAGATGACTATAGTTGTCTACTAATGAATAACTTTTTGCATTCCTTTCAACCAATGCTAGACTACCCCAACGGTTTGCCACCCGTTTAAGGGCTGTCCCCCTCCTCATCCCTTTTCCCACAAATGCCAGAAATCATTATATATTTCTTAAAGAGATTGAATGCAATCAACACTTTAGCTGTGATTTTAAACTACAATTATAGTCCTCTTCTGTGATACGGCTATTAATCTTGTATTTCAATATATAGTCTGTAATCGTATATTCGTTTTGTTTTTTTTCATATTTTCATTGTATTTAAGTTTAAATTATTTTATCAAATGTTTAATAAATATTTATTTTCATTAATAGTTTTCAATATAAATGTTGAAACATAGCCTTATATAAAGCCTTTGTCTTAAAAAAAAACTTTGTTTTAAAACTTATTTAATGAATAATAAAAATATTTTTTGAATTGAAAAGCGATTAATATTTTGAGATAATAGACTTTGAACTTCAAGACCAAAGAGTCTTCGGCAAAGACCACCAGTTTTTGGCGTTATTTTCAACATATTGTTGACACAAAACACATGTGAAACACATCTGATATCAAACAAAATCATATGATTGCAGTCAATGTAAACAATGACTTATCGTTTGCTTTCTTTGAAAACATTTTAATTATTACTTTATTTTGAGAGACAATCGACTCTTCAATGAATCCAATATTAATATCAATCAGTTTTTTAATCATTTTATTTCAATCTTCGGTAAAATCGGTTGAAGTCACCGAAAATGTGATCGATTTGAACAAACCTTTGAGCGTAAAATCGATGGCAATAATCAATTGTCACTTAAATTAATAGTTGTTTATCACTGAAATCAGGTCTCGCGTCAAAAGTTTGAAGACTTTGTCGTCCAATACAATAAGGATTACAGAAATGAGTTCAAAGGTTTGCTTTGCATTTGTTTTAATCAATTAATTAATTGATTGATTGATTTGATCCCAAATTGTGATCAGAAAAAGAGCGACGATTCGCTATTTTTGAGAAAAATCTTTTGAGAATCCGTTTATTAAATCGTAACGAAATGGGATCCGCTGTCTATGGAGTCACACAATTTGCAGATCTGACGGCACAAGAGTTCAGACAACACTACACAGGATTACGTCCCCGACTCCAGAGCCATGACTCCAAATATATGAGACAAATCACTGACGAAGAGATCCGTTTTGAAGATTTGCCGCAAAACTTCGATTGGAGGAACTCTTCCGGTGTTGTCTCTGATGTGAAAAACCAGGGAATGTGCGGTCAGTCTGACTATTGTCTGTAATGACTTTGACTAATGATAAGTGTTTATGTGGTTCAGGTAGTTGTTGGGCGTTCAGCGCCACCGGCAATATTGAGGGCATTACAGCCATCGCCCGGAAAAAAGCCGTTTCCCTTTCAGAACAGGGTTTGTGTCGTTTATATTGTATTTGATTTGAAGTTATAATCATATATCCATTTAATGACAGAACTCGTCGATTGCGACAAATTAGACGCCGGTTGTAACGGAGGTCTTCCCACTAATGCCTTCAAAACTGTCATCGATTTAGGTTTGGATTTACTTTTCCACTCATTTTTGGATTTTATGAGAATTTCAATGAAAAGGTGGTCTCGAGTCTGAGTCGGATTATCCTTATGACGGACGTAACGAGAATTGCCATTTCAATCGTTCCCTTTCGAAGACAACTATTGACTCATATGTGGTATTGCCTGAGAATGAGACATCTCTGGCCCAATGGCTCTATCAGTTCGGCCCCATTTCCATCGGAATCAATGCCAATGCGATGCAGTTCTACTTCGGAGGGATATCTCATCCGATGAAATGGATGTGTAATCCTAAGAATCTGGACCACGGAGTCCTCATTGTTGGCTTTGGGGTCGGAAAGACTCGATTCACTCATAAAACTCAGCCCTATTGGGTCATCAAAAACAGTTGGGGCACGAGTTGGGGCGAAAAGGTATCCAATTATACAATTCTCAAACCATTTGCTCAAATCTTTTCTCGTTTTAAGGGCTATTATCGGGTATTCAGAGGGGACGGCACGTGTGGCCTCAATATGATGGCCTCTTCCGCGTGGATCGACAAACACTCAAACTATTGAAAGTCATTTATATTTTGCGTTTATTTCAATAATTTTTCAGAAAATTTAAATATAGTTTTAGAGATGAGTCTATTTTTTCGGTCAACAATTTTTATTGTAACAAAAAATAACATATTTGTGTATTTATAACAAATAATAAACTATTGATATATTCTATATATACAGATAAAAGTGAATATAAATTCATATATTCATAAGTCTTAGTATTTTTGGCAAACAATCGGATATCAAGCGTTGGCCAAATGCTTTGCAGTTCATTAATAAAACAAATTCTTAGAAAAAAATCTGAATTTTTGATAAAAATCAATGGAAATGACAGCACTTTTGGAGTTTGTTTTGATGTTTGCGCTGAAAAGTTCTTTACTTCTCTCGGGATTTCTCCGATCAATACTTAATGAATGTATTGAATGTAATGAATGTATTCATTAATAATTCAAATATAGATCTGTATTCAAAGTATAGGTATTTAAAAGAGAGATGAATATAACAAGTGGGCAAACATCAAATCTATTGATTGAACGCTTAAATATTTGCTTATATTTCACGCAAATTAAACTTCTTTTATATTCATTATACTCTTTATATACTTATTATTATATTATATACTCTATTATAAACTCGAAAGCATTGTATTCGAGATTTCTATATAATTGTATCTGAATTTGAGTGCAATTATATAAAAAACAGACACAAAACAAGAATAACAAAAAACACGCATAAGATAGACATAACAACACTCACTCTGATAGCAATTCTCACCTTTCAAGTGGAATATTCACAACAAGTTGAGACTAAATTAAAGTGACTTGGTAATAAGATTTGGCGAGAAATTCTACTTTTTAATGTCACTTTTCATATGGTTTTCCTTTGAAATGCAAAAACTAATTTCATATTCTTTTTGAAAATGTATTTCTTTTATTACATTTCATATAAAACAAGTGAACTATAAAACCATTGACTGATTTAATCTGAAGTAAGTCTCGAATGGATTAGAATCCAATCCAAAGTTTTGTGATCATTACTCATCGTTTGGAGAGAGAGAGAGTCGATCAAAATATATAATAATTTTTATACATTTTTTGCTTAAGACTAAGAGAGAAAGAGCGCCGACAACTCTCTGCCTCACGTTTTTATAGAAGTTAAGCCAAAATCGATCGAATGCTGAGTTATGTTTCGATCGGCAAACAAATGAATATTTGAAATAAAATCAATAATTGTATGCATTCTCTGCTCTTCTCTTCTCATCTAATGATGTCTGAAAAGGCAATAAATATTTTACTAGTGATTGATTGCACACAAAAAACAATGCCTTAAGAATTAATTACAAAAACAGGACTGGTATCACATCTAACGAATCGATCGGATCGATAATAATAGGAAACATTTGAAAACACTATTTAGCTAGATCATTTTTATATCCTGGAGGTAATTAAATTTTTAGTTACTAAGAAGATTAAAGTTAATCTTGATAGAAAATGTCACCAAAAATGAGTTCCATGTTTTCAGTATTTCATGTTTTGATAAAATTTTAATGAAAAAGTGATTCCTCTGTTGATTTGTTTCCGGAGGCGCCGACAACATCACTGCCGGCCCTATGTTTGACTACAAATCCTATCAAAAAATATGATTTTCGGATCCAATAAATTATTGTTCGACCAAACGATATGTCACTAAATATATCGTAACTTATGATTAAATATTCAGTGTTTATACGATTAAACTAACGATACGTATGTAATAATAGAGTAATAAATAGTAATAGAAAGTCAATAACAATACGGATCTACTTATTATCTTATGATATATTATTCTTCCACAGCATTTATATTGGGATTCATTAGAAGTATTTCGACTTTTCTTACACTAATATATCGTTATATAACTGTATGGTTGAGCTCTGATTCTGACCCTCAGTATCATTGTTTTCGTATGGATTTCGACAGTTATTGAAGACTATGTTTTCTCTCAAAACAATTTCGACACATTATATGACTGAACTAATCACCAACAGATTATCCAGATAAATTATCACCCAATAAACACTTTATATTTTGTTTATATCAAACTCTTATTGATTTTAGCCCTAAAATAAAAAAAGAAAAAGTTTATAGACTTTTTCAAAAAAGCGAAAATTCATTTGAAAGTAAAATAAAATCAAATACCTCTCTATATTTTTCGCATCTCTAATGAATAAATAAAAATGTTTTTATTCAAATCCGGAATTTTTGCATCAAATCTGAATCTATAAAAGAGAGCTGAGAGTGAAATTCCAGAGTTGTTATGAAAGAACCATGGGCTTCGTGGGATTGTAAACAATTGATACTTACATATAAAATTCTATCAATAGATTTATAAAAATATCAAACAGTTATTTGTTTTCAATGTTTTTAAGTTTTGCTCGAATAAACTTAACCAAAGATTTATTTCAGATGAATTCCAGATTAATGGCTTGTTTTCAAAATTCAATACAAGTCTGTTATCGTTGAATAAGTTGAATATTGCTCTCAAATAAAAGTTTGTAACAAATATTTATAAAATACAAAAGCATTTCAAAAATAACATTCATTTCTCAATAGACATACTTAGACTCGGATTTTGTTTCAGTTTTGCCATAAAAAATAATTTTCTCTTTGTTTTGCTCTCAAAAAACTAATCTCAAAGCAATTACTTTTGAATTTGATCTTGCTCAATTCTTTGAATTCAGATCTGCGATACTTGTAATCAAAAAATTTATATCAAATCAAATCTCTTGATATTTGAAGAGATATTCTCAATCAATAACTATTATGTCGTAAAGAAATTCTTTGGTCTAATCAGAAGATAATAAAATCTTTTGATTTTCATATAAAAGTTACGTAACGTTTGAAATAATTATATTAATGTTTAGTTGGACTCGAATTTCATATAAAACATTAATTTATATACGAACTGACTATAGATGTATTGCGATAACAGCACAGACTAATAGATTACTATATTTTAAGTTTTGGTTTTTTGTTTCAAATTTTTAAAAAAATAATTTTTCAGTAAAATTATAAAAAATGATTTCGTTTTTGAACTTTAATTCATTCCTATTTTGAAATTTAAAGCCAAATCAAAAGGCATTTCAAAAAAAGGAGAAAAATTATCTTCTCTTTTGTTCTTTGAGGCCATTATTCTGAACGCATATTAAAATTTCTCAACAGATTTCTCAACCAAGATCAATTCTATAGAAAGTGAATTGCTCACGAAAGCTCAGCATGCTATCATTTTTTATTCAGCCGTTCCTTTCATTTATATAAATAAAAAGTGATGTCAAATAAAATACAGAATACTCTCCATTGGCTCAAAGGGATGGCTATAAATATGAAAGAATTACTCAGAGCTCAGAATTTCAAAGGAAAGGGATTTTCAAAATTGAATGTCACGAATTTTCTAGATACTAAATTAATAAATGTCATGGTGTAGGATTTTCGTGAGAATAGTTCAAAGGTTATATTCTTTTTCAATTTTAATCCCAAACTACTCTATTCAGTCAAAATGTCATCAAAACAAATGAATAATTAAAACATAATTTCAGACAAAATTTTAATTAAATAATGAAGTATTGAAAGCATTCCCCGAATAGTTTAGTTCTGTATTTCAATAAAAATTCATTAAAAAGACTCAAATTATTGCTGAAAACAATTAGTAAATGAAATGAAATGTAATAAAAATGAAATCACATGAAAAGCGTTCAACAATTTACACTCAATTACTGAAAGACTAATTTAATTGACGAGACGTGTATTTCACGGAAAGACAACAATTGTTTGGAAAAAAATATTATACGAATTCGTTTGTAATCTTTAGAAACGGTTTGAGTTTTTTCTTTGACTTCGAGTTTAACCAAAAGTTTTTCAGACAAAACCACATCAAAAATGCCAGATGATCCAAAAGATACCAATCCAATGGCAGAATTGGATCCGAAGACTCAGGCAGTCTTCAAGAAGAAGGGCTATGAGCTACAGAAGAAGCTGAGCGCCGGCGCCTTCGGTACGGTATTTAAGGCCAAAAACACGAAATCGGATGAAACGGTGGCCGTAAAGGTCATGGATTTGGATAAAGTCGGCGAAAAATTCAAAGAAAAGTTTTTGCCGCGAGAATTGGCGGCTCTTATTGGTGTCAAACACGACAACGCCTGCAAAATATATGACATCATTAAAGCGAATCACAAAATGTTTATATTCATGGAGTTCTGCGACAGCGGAGACATTGCCGGTTGGCTCCAAAAGCACGGCGCCATCGATGAGGTCAAGACCTGCTTCTGGTTCAGTCAGACGGGAGATGCGCTCAATTTCCTGCACACGAATCTCCATATGTGCCATCGAGACATCAAAGTGGACAACATTATGCTCACCAAAGACGCAAACGGTGTACTCATTGCGAAGCTGACCGACTTTGGGTTCGCCAAAGAGAGTTGGGACGCAGAGAAGAACAAACCCGCCCTCTCCAAGACCTTCTGCGGCACTGAGCCATACTATAGTCCGCAAATCGTATCCAAAAAAGAGTACAACCCGATGCAGGCGGACTCCTGGGCGATGGGAGTCGTCCTTTTCTGTATGTTAAACAACAAATTCCCGTTTCATTTCGGCGACGCAAAGAAGATGTTGAAGGAACAGATGGACAAGAAGTTCATCGAAAGCCGATTCAGCAAAGAATTTCCCGCAGACCTGAAGGACCTCCAGTTCAAGCTCTTTGAGCCGAGCGAAGCCAAAAGGCCGACAATGGCTCAGATGTTGGAACACCCATGGATCAAAAGGAAAGGCCAATAGTGGATACCTGTGTCAACAATCTGTGCCATAGTTTTCCTGATCTTCGATAAAATTATTCAAAAAATTCAATTCAATAGAAAAACTCATTCAATAGAAAATTCTTTCAATAAATTCAATAAAAGTCTTTAGAAACGCAAAACTCATTTAAAACTCATTTATTTATTGATTCGTTAAAACAAATTAAAACTCGATATTCAGTCGAAAATTATAATTAATTTCTAAAACATTGGTTTAGTTTTTCAGACTCTGTTACGAAACAAATCGATTACTAAATGATTTGATGTAAAAGCTTTTAATGCACTCAGTTTTGCACCAATTAATCAAAACTTGTGTTAATGTATACCCAGTTTTGCTCAGAAAAATCAATGCATATAATCTAATTTGGCTCAACTCAGGTGTAACTCAATAGAGATGATATGATTTTGAAAAATTGGCTCAATTTTGTTGCATAACTATAACCTATTCATAAACTTCTCGTAAATGAGTGATTATTTTTAACTGAAAAACATTAATAACAGATAATATGAGACATCATTTCCAATACAAGAGACCAATGATTAATGGGAAGAATATTTGGTAAAAAAGTGTCTGACTATTAGAGCCACTCAATGGACTAATAACATCATAACATCGTTTGGGGGAGTAATCAATACTTCAGTTTACAATACTTTACAAAAGCGAATATAAAATCAAAAAATCTTTTGCATTACATCTCTTTTGGGCGAAAAATGTTTTGCATTTACATCAATGTTGTGATCGAATTCATAAGCGCTTTAAGAGTTCTATTGAATGCCTTTACAAAAGCAAAGGCCACTCATCGTTAGGCATACAAATGGCAATCACTCAATGGAATGGAAAACCCCGATATTTTGGTCCATCGAATAATCTTAATAATAATTTTGCTATCAATCTATATTGAGTTTGGTTAGCATCTAATAGAAAACTTTCTGAGAGTTATCAAGGTAATTTGACATAAAACTAATTTTCTATTACATGAACTGATTGATGGAAGGTAAAAGCATAATAAGAACATGGTCAACTCAATCAACTAATGGAGAGTTTCACATAAAAATTATTTGAACATTTTTGTAGATGAGGTAAGTGTTAGACTTTTTCTTAACCAAATTCCCCGTTTGGTCACTAATGGACAGTCCGATCGAACTATGGCTGTGACAGGGATTTAAAGACCAGTCCTTAGGGAGAGTCGTTCAAAAGATTGTTGATGTGATTGTGATGAATGGGTTGTTCCTCTCTGACAATTATGTGATCACTAGTTTTGGAGTGAAAGCCGCGCACAGACTGATATTCAAGTCATGCAATAGAACTCAACTCCCACTGAGAGTCAGCTTTTTATTCTTCAGTGTTTGAGATGCTGTGCTCTCCTCTGGTATTAATAGTAAAGCCGGAGCCCTTTCCAACGTTGCCATAGGAACAGATTCACGGCACAGAGTCGACTGATGCCAGACTTGAGGAGGAGATAGAGATTGCGATTCCAGTTCTCTCCTCACAGTCTACACAATCGGATGTTTCAGTTTGTGATTAATTCTGTTATTATAGTAAAAGTCTTTTAATTTGAGAGAAAAAGACATTTAATTGTTAACTCAAAGTCAAACAGAAAACCTGTGTCTCTACTAATCAATTGAATTCATAGTTTGACGCCTTTTTCCGACACAAATGTTCCCTAATTATGATTTTAACGAATGCTGTCAACTGTAATGACGCCAATATTGAACTTGTTTATGGCCTGACATTGAATGCTGTGCTCAACACAACTCAAAAGCCAATACGATATTACAATACACAGAATGCGATGGAATTCAGAGGAATCGCATCGAAATGCGATCAATAAAATTGTTGCTCTCTTTTGGCCAATCCTTTTGATTAACTAAACTCTTCACTCACTTCTTCAGTTAAAAAGACAGACAACTATTTTCGGCTGACATTTAAAGTTCAAAACCACAACTTTTTTTGCGAACAAATGGCTCCGAAAATCAGACTTCACTCCTGGCTTCACACAATCGCACCGCTCTTTTCAATACTATGTTTGACTCATAGCTATGTGTCAGCCCTCAAATGCGAGCCCAGTAGTGATCCAAAGTGTCGTGAGCAAGATCAAATCTATGGATCTAAAACTATGGACCCATCGCTCGGCCCTCAACCTAATAAAGGTATGATTTATCGTTTTTTGTAAAACATTTAATGACTTTATTTTTCTCTTCACAACTCTATTCCACTCAAAAATAAACACATTTTTCTTCATTTTCTGTTTCAATCGTTTATTGGATTCTTTCCAATAAAAGTATTTTGTTTTGTTTTCACTCGACTTCAGGCAAATTGATTTCATTTCAGACATTATTCGTATCAATAGATTCAGAGCTCAGACCTAAAAACAGCTCAAAATTTCTCTAAAATCCTCTTAAAATTGTTTGCAAAAAGAAAATTAGATTCAATTGCAGTGAAAACTCATTAAATATTTAATTCGAGGAAAGGATTACTTTCAATAGCTTACGCTTTAACTCAATTCATAGATATTTTTCATTAATTATTAATATTATGTCTGTCTCTCCACTCACTGGGTTTTAGTCTAATAAATTATTAGTAATAATACAATTAGAGAAAAGGCAACACAACTAACAATCAAAGAGAGAGGGAGGAGAGGGAGGAGAGAGAGAGAGAGAGATGTATTACAATACACGTAAGACCTATTTATATGTTTGAGCTGAATATAAAACAAGATAACTATTGTATTAAATTCTTGAAAATGTCGAAACTTATGTCTAATTGGAGACAAAATCGATAAGTTAAAGGTATAGTAGTACTATAATAGTACCACAACTATAATAACACCTGTCTCAATTTGTTTTTGCCAATTTATAAGCGAATACACGTGTATTCCAAAAGCAATTACTAAATGATAGATGAGATAAAAATAGTCATAAGTTTCGAAACACAGAATCACTTGTTATGTAATGTTTTTTGCTATAATTGATTCAATTGTCTCTCGAAAAACAGAGACAAATGTCGGGAACCAAAAGTGTGTTCACAGATGCGATTCAGAGGACAAATGCGTTTCAAGCGATCAAATCTGTGATCTGCACCCCGACTGTGCCAAAGGCGATGACGAACAGCAATCCTGCGGTAAAATTGGGATCAAAACACTAATTATTTTTTAGATAAAAACTAATTTAAAGAAAAAATTGACAGAACTTTTAACGAATGGGAGCTACTGTTCCTTTGGAGAGAATGACTATTGTTTTTGGCAAAACCTAAGTTCTCCGAGTCCTGCAGATGATGGCTATTGGGTTACAGAAGTCAATGATAAAGACTGGTATCTGAGCGCCAAATTTCCTCCAAGTAAACACATTTTTGGGAGAAGAGCATCAATAAAGAGTAATATCTTCGAACCCATACCTTTCTATAATCAAATGGAGAGCTCCAAGTATTTCAATTCATGTCATGTAAGCCAAACCAAACAATTTTCAATACATTTCTCCTTATTATTGATACGATTTTTCAAATTCAATGTATCCATCAATTATCTGATCCCAAGACGACAATACTTTATACAAAAACTTATATCTCAATGAAAGTCAAACCAAGTATTTGTTTGCTTTAATAAATCACTCAAACGGTCACTAAATCATTGAATTTGTTGAAAGAAAATTTGAATATTTTATTAAAATCACTATTTTGTCATTTTTAAAGTGATGTTATTTATGCCATAATAACAGTGATTTTATGCATAATTTAAGAGAAACCACTTTATTATGTGAGCGGCTCTTAACCATCACACCTGTGAGGGCACAGAATTGCCTAAAGAATGCCTATAAACACATCATTATATCGAAAATAAATGAATAATTGAGTGAATTCAGGCTAAAAATGAATCTCTTTTTCAATGGGAAGAAAAATTTCTGATTTTTATAGCTTTCGACGAAATGTATAAATAGTTTTAAAGTAAGAAAAAACTATAATTATAATTATGTCGATAACAGTCTATGAAAGACCTTTTCATGTCTTTAAATATAAATATCATAAACAGAAAAATGATTAAAAATAAGATTTTGGCACAGAATTGGCCGGAATAGAGATTCTAATTGAAATTAGCTAGAATAAATAAAAAGAAATGTGTACGAATTGAAAGCCATACGAACTACTTAACAATTATTAGAAAAATGAAAATCAAATAATTCATTTATTCATGAAATTCAAGAGCATATTAAGCAATGCATTAATCAATTTTCTAATATTTACTTAAAACTCGAGCAAAGTGTCACTCCATTAGTACGTAAAAGTATTAAACATTTTATGTTATTCGGGAACATATATACGGAAGTGCTTCCAGTCATTGAAATTCTGTCCTGAAGTTTGCTCTTCTCTATCATTAAATTTTATTATCCTCTCATTTCTGCTATAAATTATATCCACTTAATAATCGGATATTGACTTAAATATTATCAGAATTTTATTCCAAATAATTCTTTGGATTAAAATTTTATAACACTTTTAGTCTTTTAGACCCAAAGTTGGGATAAATTTATTAAATTAAATATTTATAGGAATTCTTTACTATAATTACATCATTAATAAGTTAGAGAAACGACTAGAAGTTATTCTTTTAGGGAATTGGTGTAAGCTGAATTTGAACGATCAGCAAAAACTTAATTTTATGTTTTATTCATCGCATGTTTTCACATAAGTTCATAACTAAAATAAATAAGTTTTAAGAGGAAAGCCTCAAATTGGCAAATATTTGTAACTTAAGGCTAACAAAATCTACGGTTTTAATATAGTTTGAGTCGTATGTCAATAGAAAATATTATTAATATCTACAGCTATTTCTCATTAAATTGATTCCTCGACAGTTGATATACATATATTCAAAGACCAGTCTAATTGAAAAATGAATGCAAACTGTCATAACCAGGTCATACATCATGTATAAGAATCGCCATATTTATTATTAAAAATTTTTCTTTGGGAAACATTTTTTTCTTCAGTAAACGGTTTGATAATCTGCAGAATATTTTCCAAAAAATGATTTTTAATTAAAAATGTTTTGAATTTTCGCAGACAAACATCAAAACTATACAAACGATAACCCATTCTGTGCTAACAAATGCCATAATTGATTGCTTACGAAAAATCTCTGTTTAGTTAATAATAAATTAGTTTTCTTCCGATAAGACTTCCTTTCGATTCATTTAATGACTAAAGTCTTGGAATTCTTGAGAAAAAAGCCTTTTTTTCTTCAAAAACACAAACAAAGGCTCAAAACTCATTATTCAAGTTTTGAATGACTGGGAAAAAAATTCTAAGAAAACTTTTCTAATGAGTTATCTTTTGTTCAATTAATTAAGTGATTAAAAGATGAGACGAAACCTTAGATTTAGTTTTTCACTAAAAGTGAAAATCCATTTCCATTTTCAGGTCCGGTTCTTATATCTGTTATCCGCGCCGTCCTCTGAAATACTTTTAGAAGTGGTTGAGAAGAACCCAAACTACCGGCGCTCCGGTAAAAGAACCGAATTGTGGCGCGACTTTCGAACCGCGAGCGGACAAAAAATGGATGTCATTCCCTGGACTCGAGTCAGTCTAGCGATGCCTCATATGACACATCAATATGAACTCCAATTCACGTTTTCCCCAACATTCCGACCGCCAGATCCTAATACACGTAACCGACATATAATAGGTTTGGATAACATAAGCCTTTCTAAGGAATGCTTCGGAATCGGTATACCATTCCTTTGACTGAATGATAAAAAAAAACAAAAATCAATAAGATTTGTAACACATGTTAGATGTGCCCGAAAGTGAGCCCCGAGCAACTCCACGATCGCCCCCTCAGACGAACATCGAGTTTACGATTCCTAAAAACGCTTCACTCAAAAGTATTTTTTTTAATTCAATGAAAAATATATTTTCAAAATTGAATTCTATTATTAAAAAGGCTTTAGGCTGTCCTCATGCGGTGCTAAGGGTAGAGTCGGTCCAGACTTCGAACAGTGCGAAAAATTTTACTCAAACAGTCCGACGAGAGCCTCAGTCGTCGATTCTTCCCAAAAAAATGTGATAAATGGGACTCAGATGTGGACCGTCTCTCAAACTGGTTATTATACGTAAGTTCTCATTACTTTTCGCATCAATTGTTCAGAAAAATATTCGATTAAGTGTTAACACGAATTGGCTTTTAGATAATTGACTGGGAGTCTTGTTTTGTCAGATTTGAACATGCTCCATTTTTATCAGATAAAAGAATAACTCTTACCGAATAGACAACAGATTTGCCATAAAATTAGAGCCATTCCCTTGGATTTGATAAAATCATAGCTCTGAGTGAAAGATCACATTATTTAACATCAGAAGCATTTTATAAAAGCTGGCATATATTGAGCTAGCACAAATACCTAAAATAACTGCACTCAACTTCTAATTAGGAAAAATTACTTTTGATATATGATTCTCATTAGCGTTATATGAATAATTAAGCATGCTAATTAACATAATCAATCAATTGATTGAAATTTTTATTCAAATCAAATATTTTTAGTCAAAAATTATAAAAATATTTTGTTCCTAAAAATTAATCCTAAAATTTCAACACATAATCTAAACCCTAATTAATTCGCCTAATAAGTTGAGCATGGTCATATTTTTCGTTTGATAAGAGTAATCCGTTTAATCCTTCGACACTTGAAAACAGAACAGAATATTCTGTGTGTCAGAGGGGACGGCATACCATTGATTTTATAATGTTTACAGTAATTATCGATTGGTTTTCCGCGAATTACATTAAATTACATTAAATCGGATAAAAACGAAAAATAAATTTTAGAAAATTTAAGATTTTTATCAACAAAATTAAGGCTCAAATACAGTCAATTAGGCAATCATCTCATCTCATCTATTAATTAAGTTTTGGGTCGACTAAGAGTAGGCTTTCATTTATTTTAAGGCTTATTCATTAGAGGAGTCTTTGATTTCTAGCAAACGATATATTGTGCGACAATTTCACAATAAAGTCAATCGATGTCTAAAGGAAAAAAATTAGAGACTTTTCACTCGAAATAACACAAAATAAAGGTTTTATTCCTTTCAAAACCAAATGTCTTTAGTCTGAGACCAGTTTATGGCTTATAAGAGGTCAAGATATGATAGCTCTGAGAAAACAGATCAATACTTCTTCAGCAAAAGCGCTATATTTTATCCCAAAACTCAACCTATAGTATAGATTTGCATCATTGGATCTACAGAAGGATAAACGGTACGAGAATTAATATAAACAGCTTTGCTTAAGTAATGAACAAGGACAAAATCAATATCAATTAATCCTAAACTGACTGTAAATCGATCCCAGGTCTCAGTAATCAATAATTTCCAAGAATTTTACTCTAAAATACTATCTCTTTTCAATTGCATTCATGAAAACTAATGAAAAGAATTGTGAAAACGATTCCGTTTTTCGGAGAAAATTCTCTTCAGAGTCATAACAATAATCCTTTTCATTGATTTTCTTCTCAAAGTCTAATCAATATTATAGATCGAAGTGATATGAAAATTATATTCAAGGCATGGCTCTGGTAATCATTTTGATAAAAGTCAAGATATCCAGGGTAATTGACAATTTTGTTTTAGGGCTTAAACAACTCTCACTATAAATTGAGTGCATAATTAAAAACATAAATTTTAATAAAAAACTAAAAAATAAAAGTTGAGTTCATTTGTTATTCAAAAGAGTGAGTAAATTGAAAATTTAGAGAATTTTAATGATTGCAATAAAATTACTTTTTTTGTGATTACTTTTTAGCAATTCTTAAATTTCTTTACACAAAAAGACTAAATAAATATTTCTTCGACTCTCTTGAGATCCTTAAGAATAATGAGAAGAATAAGAAGAAAAATTTCTTTTTCAGAATCGCATATAAATTTCATCAAAAATATTATTTAATTTTGAATTTTTTTCAGCGAATGTGGTTTTGAATTAAATTAGATATCCCTTTACATCCCTATCTCTTCTCAGAATACAAAATCAATTTTATGGCCTTTTTTGTTGACTCTCAAGAAGAAGAATGTCTCCTAAATCGACATTAAATCCATTCAGAATATATTCTCTAAACTAATATATTCGGAGAACTTTTAGATCTATAATATCTACGATATTTACAATCGTTTTTGTATTACATTTTGATACAACAGAATATTTGCCCGAGGTGCTAATGGTGGACATGGACTGCATACTATAAACAGAGGAGGCTCTGGAGCTCTGGTTAGAGCCGTATTCAAATTTCAAGAGGGAGACACTATTTTTACGCTCATAGGACAGACCGGAACTGATGCCTGTAATGAAGATCTGATTAAAATAGAAGTAAAATATTTTTTAATTTCCTTCAAATGATTTCAAAAAGATTTTTATCAAAATAAATGTCACTTCAGTTGAAAAACAAGTGTCAAACTAAACGGAACAGAAGGAAAAGACGCGATACGTATGAACTGAAGAAAGCTTTGATGGAAGATACGACTGTTGGGGGAGCCGGAGGAGGAGGTGGCGCTACTTATGGTCAGACAATTTAATCATTATTTCGATTTTGATTCGAAACTTAATGTATGTCTCATTCAGTGTTTAAAATGGTCGGACAGAATATGATTCCACTTATAATCGCCGGTAAGTCCTTTTCATTCAAGTCATTAATTATTTACAACAAAACTCATTGATTTTGATTTAAATTTCAGGCGGAGGCGGAGGTGGAGGCAGTGATGACGGATCTCCAGTTGATCTAAAATTGGCTCAGGGTAATGAAAACTATTGAATATTGAACTATAAATATTTTCATTTTGAACAATACTCGAAAAAAATATTCATTTCTTTAATATTGAATTCAATAATCTTTTAAGAGCTTTCAGTTTAATGTCAAATAAGTTTTCAAAAGATTTTCTCTTTTAGTAAATACTTTTTTGATGAAAAACACGAATAGAATTAATCCATTCAAAAGTCAAACTTTATAAAGCCTTCCTTTCAAATGACCTATACATCTATGATTTATGAGTCGAGATAGTTAGATCAATAATATAGATCAATCAAGCTTGGTTAAATGCTATATATTATATTTAGGGTGCGCAACCTTCTTATATATAGTATATAAGATGTACAATGTCAATTTATTTGGATGACAACATAACCTATATTTGTGTCAATCATTTTAAGGACAAAACGGAAGAGGTTTCGATCCCTCGAGTCGAGGGTCGATAGGAAGTGGCAACGAATCGGGCGGGGGTTGGTTTGCAGATCCTTTAGTCAAAAGGACGACCTCAGGCTCTGCCCTACTTGACGGCGCTCAGGGAGGATATGTGTGCGAACTGACAAATCACTGGTAACTATTTAAAGAATTTATATAAAACTATTGAATCTATAGTTAAAATCTATAAAATTTTAAGGACAACAAACGGTGGGTTCGGTGGCGGAGGAGGTATTCGTTAAATAATTTCAAATTAAATATATTTTACTCATTCCTGTGAACCTCTTTTCGGCTATAGGCGGATGTATTAGTGGCGGAGGAGGTATTCAAACAAACGAAAAGTTATTTTTCATTCATTTAATATAATTATGAAAATTCATTGGAAAGGCGGGGGTTACCAAGGTGGTGACTCTTACCAAGGTGGCAAAGGGGGTCAGGGAGGCTCTTCGTATGTCAACAAAGATTTCGGTCATTTAGCGGCCTATACCGTAGAAGAGACCCCATTCCTCAATAATAACGAAACGGTCGCAGAAGTGGTTATTTTCCCCCAAATCCCAAAATGTTGTAATAATGAAATCTTTGGTTGTGTTGTGACGGGACAGACATCTGAAGGAGAATTGAAGGTTCACTGCATTTGCAACAGAGACCAGTTTGAAGCCGACGAATGTTTGAGTGAGTCGTTAATTAAATGTGAAAATCATTTAACAAGCAATTTGTTTGTCAGGTGATAGGTCTTTTACTATACTCATAGTTCTTTCGATAACATTCTTATCGATAATTCTGATCGTAATCTTCGTCATAATCGGAGGTCAGTCCCAAACAAATTCAATACTTTTAATAAAATCCAATACAAAACAAATTTAAACAAATAGTAATCAAATACAAGAAGTCTTGTAATGTTAATAACCGTACCGTTTATGGCAACGGAAGGGACGCCAGCGCTTCCCAACTGCTGTCCAACAGTTCGACAGACGTGCAGTTGAGTCGACTGAGGAGTGGCCACAATATTATCACTGAATATAATCCGAATTACGAATTTGGGGGATCGACCTGTACTTTGCAGGACCTGAGAGAAGTGCCAAGGGAGAAACTCACTCTCATCAAGTAACAATTGATCTTGTTAGAAATTCAAATTATCAACATAATGGTTCCATACAGAGCCTTAGGACAGGGAGCCTTCGGGGAAGTATATCAGGGGTTCCTCCACAACATGCCGGGAGAGATCACTGACGAGCTTCCGGTGGCCGTCAAGACGTTACCGGAATATTCGGCGAACAACCAAGCTGAAATGGATTTTCTAATGGAGGCACTCATTATGTCTAAATTCAAACACAGAAATATTGTCCGATTCATTGGTGTTTGCTTTGAGAAAATGCCCAGGTTCATTGTGCTAGAGCTCCTACCCGGTGGGGATCTCAAAACATTCCTTCGCGAGTCTCGGGGAACATCTCTTAAGCCATCGCTACTCAATATGGGAGACCTTCTCGTTATGGCTTTGGGTAAAGTTTTTTTTACAAATTAATTGATTCATTTAATTCATAAAAACATTTATTCTGTTCATTCGATAATCAATAGACGTGGCTCTGGGCTGTCAGTACTTAGAAGAGAACCATTTCATACATCGGGATATCGCGGCCAGAAATTGTCTCCTCAGCAGTAAAATCAAATCCCAGTCCGCGAACGTCAATAACATCAACACTCTCTTCAATATCATTAATTACAACAACGGATTCAATAACAGCGGAGTTGTCGTCAAAATCGCGGATTTCGGTAATTATTTCAAACAAATTGACTCTGAGTTGAAATTTAAATCTATTCAATTGATTGCAGGTATGGCCAGAGATATATATAGAGCCGATTACTATAGAAAAGGGGGTAAAGCTATGCTTCCGGTGAAATGGATGCCTCCCGAAGCCTTCTTAGACGGAATATTCACCTCTAAAACAGACGGTAAGCGTCGACCTTATGATTAAGTCTTAGAATTTGAAAATTGTTTTTCATAAAAGTCTGGAGTTTTGGTGTTTTGCTTTGGGAAGTCATGTCAATGGGATATATGGTATTTATTATTTCAAAACAATTATCAGATTTTAATCAAAATATTGGTTTAAAGCCATATCCGGGAAGAGGTAATCAAGAAGTTATGCAATTAGTGACGGCTGGCGGTCGGCTCGAGTCTCCCAACGCCTCGACACCACCTCAGGTGTACGCCATAATGACTCAGTGCTGGAATCCTGCGCCAGAAAATAGGCCGACGTTCGCCACAATCATTGAAAGGCTGGGATATTGTCTTCAAGACCCGGACGTATTGAACGTAAAGCTACCGATCTTTCAAAGGGCGCCTTCAATGGAGAAAGACGTAAGAAAATCAGATAATAGTTATTGAGAAGCAATGAATTGCGAAAAATTAATTCAATAATAAATTGGTTTTTCGTTCAAAACCGATGTTTTTCGTTCGATGCAAACAATTACTCGAAAACACAATTAAATTGAAAATAAAAATTGAACTGAATTTTCGATCACTTCATTGCACGGCCTGTTATTGCACTGCATGTGTTTTGTGACCAAATGATGAGAGACTAACTGATAAACTGATTAATTCTCTGACCAATAGATGACTTTAATGCGTCCGCCACCCGACGCAACCGATTATTTAGTGCCAAACAATCCCTGCTCTAACTCTAACTCAAACTATAGTATGAGTACTGAAAAAACTGAATTACTGTCTCCCGACACCTGTTCGACATTCAGCTGTTCTAATGAGGACAATAAGCTCTTGGAACTGTTAGACGACATCAATCCCCCAGTAATACCTCCCAGAGCTGGCAATTGGAAAGAAACGAGTTTTTCAGATAAAAATTCTATCCCTAAGAACCAAATGGTGTCAAAAGCCAATGGCATTAAGTCAGAGGTAATGGCAAACAAGTCAAGTGGACAGCCTCTGGTTTTGGACGCCTCGGCTCTGCTCCAGAATCCGTCGCGTTATATGAACGTCAACGTAAAGGATGGCTCAGAAACGACAGTCGGCGCCAATAATGTCCGATCAAATGCTCAGCAAATCAATTGCTAATTGTTTTGACAAATAATGAGAAGAGCTTTCAATTCAAATAAGAATCAATTCATTCAAAATCACAACAAATATCACAAATATTAGTGAATTTGAGATCAATTATATCTAAACTCAAAAACAAGTCTTTTCTAAATTAGAAAAATGTTAGAGTTAGCAAGGTGATAAGTTTCATTCGAGGTTAGTCTAAAAGTGTTGTTAATTTTCGAAATCAAATGAAAATATCGTTTGAGACTCAATTTAAGACGAATTTTGATTTTCAAAAATTTTGATTAAATACTCAAAATATACTCAAAGTGTAGTTATAAACAAAAATAGTGAGACATTTGATCCCATTCTCACCCAAAACATACCATAACATTTATTTTGTGCCAAAAGAGATCCAAATATGAAAAGCCATTAACTCAATGATTATGGAATAACTGAATAACTTCATTGACTTTCCATAAGAATATTCCACAAAACGGAACAATCAGTGCTAACCCTAAACCTTATGAATAGCCAAAGGAAACAACAAATCCTTTGATTTATATCCAGAAAAATATTCTTTCAGATAAAGGTTTGAAAACAAAAATCAATTTGAATTTTATAAACAGATTTCTAACTGAAACACAAATAAATTGATACTTAAAACTGAAATATTAGTTATATTTTGTAAATAATTAACGAAAAATAGTGTTTAATATATTATTTGTGACAAAAATCTTTTGGGAATAAAATCAATCCGTCGATTAAATTGTATTTAAAACGAGATTTTGTCGCAATTTATATACAAATTGTTGTCCATTAATGACTTAACTGTGATATTCATTAAATTATTTATTAAATTATTATTCATTTTAAAAGAAAACATCGATTAATGTATTAATTATTAGACAAAAATTTAATGGAATTTTGTGTAAATATTTTAACAAATTTTGTCGAAAATTACTAAAAATGTTTATAAATTTTAAACTAAAAAATAAAAAGACAGAAAAAATTGGAAAACCTTTAGATATCATTAAAGAGTAGACAGAGGGAGAGGTCCTCATCGCAAGTGTTGGGAATACTGTTCTTTCTGTGAAAAATTGGTCTCAAATTTTTAATCTCAACGCTATTATACTTATATAACTGTCCGATATTTTTCTGAAAACCAAAAACAAAACAATTAAAGCAATTAATCGATTCATTTCGAGTTCAATCACTTACGCCAATCACTTGAGAGACAAGTTTTTTGAGGAATTCCTTCTTTCGTTTTTCTGTGTATATAATCTTATCTTTGGATTCGATATTTTTAATGAGTTTTTGGTCGAAATCATCCCAATCTTTGAGAGGAGTTCCCGTAATATCACTTAATTTCGATTTTATTGAATTGAAGCCCAATTTAATGGCAATCCCTTCATAGAGGGTAAGCATTAAATGCAATAGAATTGACTGATTTTGTTCGTGTTCTCCAAAAAAGGACAGTCCAGTCAACAGCTGTTCGAAGAGAAAATATACGGCACTTTCGCTTTGAATCATATTATCGTTAATTATTTTTCTGATGAGAACAGCATTCAGTTGAGATGTTTTCAATGATATATTGGTGTCGAGCCATGAGAGGGATTTGGCGGTCGGGTATATAATCGCATTTGGAAACGCATTCAACAAATAATTACCGAATTCTGAAATATTTATTTCATAACTATTATCGTTGGTTTGGTTCGAGGTTTCCATAGAATCACTTATTTTGCTCGGATTCAGAACAGAGACCATCAGTTCAATGAACTCTTTGCTCAACAATCGATTTATTTGATCAGAAATGAGTTCGGATTCAATCGGTTCGCTCTCATCAATGATTCGCTGATTTGAGATCTGATTCCTCTCTTTTATGGCAATCCATTTGTCATTAACTTTATTGAAGACAAAAGGTATTAAAGTCGTCACAATTGGTCCGATTTTCTGATAAAATGATTCAATTGGAGGACAGTTAGAGACAAGAGGTTTGACAAAAGTCTTGATAATCATCCGGAGCTTCCATTCGGGCAGAAATTCGATATCAATGAGAAGTGGTTTGAAATCAATGATCTGTTCATAAATATAGGGTTTGAGAGCACTGATGGCCAGACCTAAAGTGGTGTAACAGTTCTCATGAAGAGTCCAAATAAAGGTTTGCATTCTATAGGCATCCGATTTGTTAGACATGTGTTCGTTGAGTGTATTTGAGGGCAAATCCAATAAATTTATTTTATCGGTTTCACTGATCGCTGAGTATAACAAAGATCTGAAGCTTTCGCTACACTTTTGCTGATATTCTGGTCTCCAAATGGTATTCAAATTGGAAACCAATGAAAACAATCCTTTAATGTTTAAAAGCATTGAAGGAATCAAAACTATTTGGCGCTCAGTTTTGATCCGTTTTAGAAGACATAACATAAGGTTTACCACATATAACAGATTCGCTCTTTTGTTGCCAAAGACGTCGTCTTCTAATAAGTTCTGACACAAACCGATGTCATAAATGAATTCTTCGGCGCTTATATTATAGACATTTATCCAATTTATTGATGCAATCAATTCTTCGACCAATTGTTTCTGATCTTCAATATTAGGAAATTCATTGCTATTCAAAGAAAAAGACAAAAAATCAATTAAAACACAATTTTGTGCACAAAAATCAAGACCTGATGAGAATGAGTCCCTCATTTAGAGAGCATTTCTCCATTTGACTGAATTGTTGTACATCTGAACAAATGTTGTGAATGTGAGTCTTCAGAGAAACGAATAATGGCTTCAAAACAATAAAACAGTATTTGATTAAAACGATTCAAACAATAATCAAAATAAGACATACGACGAGAAGAGTCGGAAATGTATGACATATTTTGATGAACAGAGAGCAGGCGTGTCGGCGAAGGTTCTTCACTTCTTTAGTTCGCGTAAACTTATTCTGTTCTCCTGTCGTGAATGAGGCCAACAGTAAAGTCTTTTTACAAAATAAAATAAAAATTCAAAAACAATTTCAGTCATAAAACAAATAATTTAATACCCATTCGATGGTCTGATTGAGTAATTCATTTGAAATGTGCGGTAAAAACACAGTTAAAGCAGATATACAGGACAATTGACTCGATAGTATGTCCGGATCCTCTTTATTGCTCTTTTCGATCAATAACTTCAAGAGATCATTGCTTTCGATGAGAAACTTAATGAGAGAAACAAATTATTTAATAACTAAAAATCAGTCTAAGAGTGTCTTTTACTTGAGTTTTATCTTTGATTTTGTTGAAGACTGCGGCCGATAGCAGAGCCAATATCTCCCAATCAGTTTTGTCACCTTTTAATTGATTCAAAGCCTTCTTCAGTGAATCGCTCACAAAATCAAAGCATAACTTTTGGT
The DNA here is from genome assembly GCA_034700625.1 of Tectocepheus velatus. Classification (NCBI taxonomy): domain Eukaryota; kingdom Metazoa; phylum Arthropoda; class Arachnida; order Sarcoptiformes; family Tectocepheidae; genus Tectocepheus; species Tectocepheus velatus. Next base: position 24,915 of record JAQIXV010000597.1, read on the forward strand.
TTAAAACTATTTTAAGAGAAATTAATTTTTAGAAACAAAAGTAATTCCGTAAAATATATTTGAATTACTCGTCAATTGTCTCAACAGTTCGAGAGTGTCGGCTCTAAACCTGAAGAAAAATGAGTCAAAGTCTTCGATGTCATCAAATTCAAAGCCAAGAACCGATTTGTCGAATACCTGTTTCGATATTTTTGGTGGAATCAGATATAAAAGACTCGAATTCAAAGAAGTGTCAAAAGAACTGCTATTTGTTATCTGTTTGTAGTTTTTGATTAAAGTGTACCAAAACTGCACTGAAATGGCATTAAAGACAACATTTTGATGAGAGAACAGAATAAACATAACTTCGAGGCATTGATTCCAGGCATTAGTCGAAATGGTATTGTCTGAGAGGGCGACCATCTGTTGTCCGAATTCACTCATCAAAGTAACCAAACTCTTGACTAAAGTCTGTTTATCTGATTCTTTGACATCAATTAAGACATATTTTCTAACAATAGATACGATTAGAGAGACATTGAAATCACTGAAAAGGCTTTGAATTGATGTCCTATCGATTGTCTTCAGTTGTTTGCGATTCAGACAAACGAGAAGACAATCGCAAATCAATTGCTTTATTTGAATGCTTTTGTGGTCATCGCAATCATTGGCCAACATCTTCATCAATGTCTGCATCAGATT
>JAQIXV010000598.1:0-25593 GCA_034700625.1 Tectocepheus velatus
AACCCTTCTCTCAATCCGAGAGGTTATGCCCTCAACGCTCTGCCCTATGCTTACAATTACTTCAGACGATAAACAATTCAATAAAATGTCAAACAATTGAAAAATGTATTGATTTTGTGATTTTTGATTAAAAATAAAATAATTTTGAGAAAAAAGTTTATTTAACTTTAATGAATTTGAATTACCCCTCAACTGAATCATTTAGATAAATAGAAATAGAGATAAAGTATTAAAAAACAAAAACTCAACTCAAATATCAAGTGATTAAAGAGAATTTTGTGTTCAAAATACCGAAACGATTTGATACTGAAATACTTAACTTTTTTAGTATCAAAATATAACTCAAAATAATTTATTGAAAAATTTTTGTGACTTTTATTAACCACAAAATTTAAATTCTAAATTAGATGTGACAGCTTATTATATAATTAATCTCTTGGTTATTTATATGGGAATTATTATAATGAAAACTAATATTATACTTATAGTAACAATCTTTACATATATAACAATAATTGAGAAAATATTAAACAAATTGTCTTCTCTTAGTTTTCTCACTCTTAGGAATATCTTCTTTCAAACATCGATTGAATTATTTCGAATAATAAATTTATTTGATATTAACTGATCTAGATCATTTTCATCTCATCCATTCAAAAGTAGGAATGGGTTTAACGTTTTGGGAATTCCAGTCAGTGGTCATTGAGTCCGGTTTCTACAAAAAATGCCAAATAAAACAAAATAATGAAATACTTAAACAACTTTTACTTTCAAATTAGTTCTCAAAATAAATAACTTAGTATTCGAGTCAACACTACTTACATAATATCGACAATTGAGACCCTTTTCTGGTTTCAATGACCCTTTGTTTAAGTCAAATGTTTTCTTATATTATCTCATATTTCTTATTATGCCTGAAGTATGTCTTGTTAAGTAAATATTCCACAAATTGAACAAGTTAGCACCTCGTTAAAATGGGCTGAGACTCTGTTTTTTTTTGTTTTTACTCAAATCGATAATAATTTATTCTATTTTTGCGATAAATTTGAATATTTTCTCATATTTTTGAACAAAAATAACTACTTTTATGAGAATTTCTTTTTTTTTCATCGAAAAATATATTTCAAAACCCAATGCAATAGATATTTGAGTTTTCACTGATAATTAGCTTTTATATCAACTGATTATAGAAATAATAACGACATTCAAAAGTCGTTAGCCATCGGTTCCAGTATTAAAACTCATTTAATTGTAGATATCTTTTGTTGAACGAAAAAAAATTAAACCGAAATCAATGGGTTTTACTATTTATTTAGAAAATCAAAATTTTTTTCACAAGTTATTCAATTTTGAGGTAATTTTAAGCAATAAAGAGAAAGTCTTTCACAGAAAAAGTATTTTTATAATTATTTCTGATTATAACAAAATTGCGATCAGATTATGACAATTGATAGTTATATGCATTCAAAATACAATACCATTAATACAATCATTAATAATAAAATCATTTCTTTTTTATGACTGAATAGGTTTCCTCTCTTTTTACGGCAAATCAAAGGTATCACTCATGCGTTTGTTTTAACTGTAATTATAGCACAGAATTAGATGGAAATACAGCCTTTTTTGATGTGACCTTTAAATGAAAAATAAAAATACTTTTTATCTCTAATTTTTGAATCAATGAATGTTTTATTTAAACGATTGAATAACAGATCAAATATTTTTTTCTGGAAATTGTCTTTTTATGCAAAATAGGTTCAGACATATGGAGAACAATAGCGATATCTCTTAAGAGTTCGCATGAATTTGAAGTATTGCTGTTCGGCGTACAAGACGTCAGGCGTCACATCGATGTTGGCTTCAGTTGCCATCACTTTCAGAAACTTTCGGCCATTAGGTGTCGACTCATAACCCAAAGCCACCGGAAGATCTTTACATCCATTCAAGTATTTCTTTTTGAGTTTGAAGGCCTTCCCCACATCCGGCAAAAGATAATCAAAAGGAGTTGCAGTGTTTGCGGCAAACTTTGGGAAATACCGTTGAAAAGCCTTATCCGGTAGTGATTTCTTCAAATGTATTACAGTTTTTGGGATTTTAGGCTTTTTGTTGCTTATTATGTCGAGAATGGGTCGAACCAATTGGTCCTGAATATAACACAACTCTCCATAACCCATTTGGAACATTTCTTTTACCCTCACATCTTCATAATATGTGAGGTAATCATTTTGGAGGTCAGCCCCCAGAACAGAGTCTGATTTCCAATCAAATTTTGAGCCCCGACTGTAAGTACTCGGAACCAGATTATTGTCATCTGATAACTGCCACTTCAGTATTGCATAGTCAGCGACATGAGCATGGTAAGGGTAGAATATTGGGCTAGGTTATAAATCGAAAATTAACAAGTTAAATAAAGTTAGATTCAATTGAATTACTCATTTGTGCCAAAAATATCGCTCATATCTCCAAAATATCCGCCGACGTGGAGATGGATCTTGAAATGAGCGGAATTCCCCAAAAGGTTCGCATAGTCCGGCCAATTGTCTGACATTTGTGTGATAGATGTGACCCATTCTGGCCCTTCCCACGCAGGGATAGTCCCGTTTCCATTCCATTGGCGCTTAAGACAAGTATTTGTCGGAAATTTAACCCTTTGATGAGCAAAGGGTCCGTCTTCTACACAATACCCGTTAAAACGACGGCCGGAATGACCAAAAAATTCCCAAACTTTGCTCTTCTCCGGCGCCGCGAAGTCTGATATATATTCCTGGAAAGTGTCAACACCTTGTTATGTGACTTGATCATTTTATCCATTATAATATGAGAGACCATGCAAATATTTCCATGCAAAATTAATCAATGATCATGCAATTTATTTTTTCGACTGAAAAAAATGATGAGACGAACCCAATAGGGAAGAGTTATGTTGGGATTGATTTTTCTCATTTCCTTTTCAAACCTATTGATGTGGAGCCGATGCCAGGGAACGGCTTCAGCGAACTTATGTATTGCCGGCCAATACGAGCCGTGAACTAAAGAAAACAAATCAAAGACTCCGTTGGCGTAAAGGGCTTTGAAGACTGAGATCAGTTCATGTGATTCTTTTTTGGTCAAACATTTGATGTCTTTCCTAACGTGAAATTTTTTGCATGGTGGTCGCACTGGATGCGTTTTGGCAAATCTCTGCTGGATGTAAAGCCGCACAGCCTCCAACTCTCCCGGACTGAATTGGGTCTCGTGATAACATTTCTCATTCATATGGTTATCCCCAAACTCATTGAAATCTAAAATCACAAACAAATCAATTTATTTACAAAACAAAACATAAACTTAAGTCCACTTTAATTCACTTTATTCTTAAAATACTGACCAAAATCGTAGATATCATTATTTATTTCATCCCAACATTTGATTTGAAAAAACTTTAAATAAAATATTGAAAACAATAAACAAAACTTAAAAAATATATACATTTCTTGAGCTTAAAGTTTGGAAAACTGTAAATAAAGTTGAGGTCTGACTCGAAGGCGAACTTTTATAACAATAATATATTATATAATTATATTTTGATTTTGTCTTTTTTTACTTATAAATCAAAGTCATTTAAAACATTTAAGCTTAAGACATGTCAAACAATTTCTTTGAGGTCTAAACACAATACATAACTTTCAATGGAATGACAAAAAATGATCTGAAAATTCAAACCAATAGTCATTTAAAGGAAAAAAGATTTTAGTTATGAAATGAATTCTCGTCAATGAATGGCTATTATAGTGACATAAGACATAACTAAACAAAAAAAAGAAAATAATAAATAAAATAAAAATAAAAAAAAACAATAACTAAAGTTTTTTTGTTTCCAGTGATTTGCTTAACGTTTGTATTTTCATAATTACTATTTGTTTTAATTATGTTCAATGATTTGCAATGATTTGCAATTTACAGGTTTTCTCTTAAAATTCATTCCCTTTTCTTTTGCCAATACTATACTCAGGATCTCATTTAGAGCAGCAAATTGAGGAAATGCAGGAGCAGTTAATTACCTATTGGTTTATCTATTGTTTTGGTCTAATACTGGCATTTTTTATTTGATCTATCACACTTTTGATTTTTATCTTAATCATCTTTGTTCTAATTTTAATCAAGTTTGATTTTTTTCAAAGCAATAAATCAGATTTTATCGAAACTTTTTCGATGAATATTTAAATAAAAGTAAAAATAAGTCATTTTTAACATAACTTTTACCCATGTTTTCCATATGAATACATTTGAATACATTTCTCAATTGAATCTCTTGAAGGCATTCAACCAATTATTTCGGGCAAAAGTAATGCCAAAAGAAAATGAATTAAAGGATTGTTTTCTCAAATTTCCTTCACTTTAATTATTTTTGAGTTTATTATTTGACTTTTAATTGAAACGAAGACCACAGAACCGCCCCCTCCCACTTCCCACACACATCTGACAGTTTCATTATTGCAATTATTTCTCAATTACCTCTATTTTAAAATATCATCTAGATACTTTGAACAAACAGTTTTTTTTATTTTTATTTTTTTTTATCGTTTTGTATTATTAATAAAATTAATCTATTCTTAAATCTTTTCCTTCAGATTTTCCTTCAGTTTCTGCAATTTTTTTAGAAAAGAGTTTTTCAAAAAAGGGTTATATTTTGATTATATAATAAAAGATTGAATTTAATGATAAAATTTATCATTTATTTTATATTTATCGATAAATTAAGCAATTAAATGAGCAATTAAGTTGAATAATGTGCAATAAGAGCCAAGTGTTTCATTGTCATAAGTAATTAAAGTTTATTGAGCATGGTCTTATATTGCACCAAAAGATAAATTCAAGATTTGTTATCAAATATCTGAGTAAATGACTCTTTTTTTCGTTTAGCTAAACATTTTTTGTAATTTATTTGATTTCAATTTATTTTTTTATCAAAGCAATTAACAAGTCAAATTTTTAACTATTAGTAACACGAAAATTGAGCTGAAAATGAAAATAATTAAGACTTTTCGCAACTGTAATAGCTATGGAGGTATCGCTTATCGTATTATAATTATTGAAATCAAAATTTTTCAAAAGCTATTGACTTAACCGATAGTTAATGACTTTCTTGAACTATTCGAAACTATCAAGATATTGGATTCTGGTTAGAACTGGATATTTTTAGATCCATTCGCTATCTCTTCAAATGTCTGTCGCCTGATGTGAATAAATAAATTCCAGTTTTTTCTTCCATTGATTACAATTCAATGATAACTCAGTTTTTTTTTATAATTTTGTTGATGGTATTCTCCCAATGAGCATGTTATTTTTGAAAATTCAAACGGATTTCCGCTTAGATTCTGTTAATCACTATTTATTTCTTACATAAATTGAAAGTTGAGTTCAAAATAAAACTCTAAACAATCGCTTAATTGTTATCTTCTTTTGGGAGAACTTTAATCTCAGGAAACCCTTAAAAAACGAGTCAATGTCTCAAATGATTTATTTTTGTGTAATTATTAATAATTATTTGAGGTTTAACTTGCTTTCAAATGAATGCATCTATTGTTCAACCTTGCTATCAGAGTTATAATTATCTAGTTAAATTCAGTTTTCTGTTTCATTCACACTTTAAAAACAACAACAAAATTGTAAATAAAACTAAAAACAAGTCTAACGACAGATACAGAAATCTGTGCAATAATTTGAATGACAAGATTGGTTTAAATGGAGATACAGAAGAACGACCAAGATAATTTATCATAAACCAAAATATGTGAATTGAGGACTTAAGGGCTTAATTATTCAATATATAAATCATATTAAACTTCAATTACACAAAAATTATGTCATTTTAAATCACTCTTTAATACATGAACTTTGAATAATTGATTTAATTTAGTCATTAAGCCATTTGTATAAGTGATCTTGCTTATAATTTAAATTATTTAATCCAAAGTTCATTATTTGATTGGATAACGAGTCCAAAGATATTGAGCGCATCCAAAGATTAATAGACTTTTTGGTAAATAAACAAAAAGAAAATAATTAATTATTTAATGATTTGACGCTTGAATTGTCTCTGAAAACAATATTTTCTAGAATATTAAGACCTCGAGTAAAGTGAAGAATAGCTTCAGGATATTCTTGAGCTACGAACCGATAAATCGATTCATAGCTCTAAGGGTTTGCTCTGACATCTGTCAACAGGTTTTAAAATTTTCAAATAAAACTTTTAGAGAAAGTTCACTAAATTGTACAAGCTAAAAATAGAACAGATTATTTGAAACAAGAAAAATTTTATATATTTGAAACTTAAACATTAAAATTATAGCTTATTTTTTTAAATAATTTTTTGAGATAATTATATTTAAATAGAATTACCTTGTACGTGAAGTCACCTTGTACATTGTATTAATTAAAAAATATAAGAAGTTGGCAGACATTCATAATATTCTGATTATATTCATTAAATGCAATTAATATCTCAACTCATTAGCAAATGTCTGACATTTCACAATAAATTATCATAAAATTTAATATTAAATGAATATATATTTAAATGAAAAACAAATATTATCTGAATTTGAATAAAAGTGAAGAGAACTCATCGATAGCAATGTTTTCGAATAAAAATTAGCAAAAAATTATTTTTAATTATTCCTAAAAATATTTGGTAAAACTGTTGACCAAATGATGGCTAAAATCACTCTAAACTTTTGATAAGACATTTCGCGATAATTAAAAATAAATTATTAAAATAACTTTTATTTGTGTGAATCGACTCAAATATTGATTAAATTTATATTTAATTCAAATATTAGTATAAAATCTGTTTAACAGATATCACAAAATTAATTGAAATGTATTGAAGGTTATAACAGTTCAGAGTTATGTCATAAAAAGGGTTTTGAACTGAATTTTAAACACAAAGTAGTCTTTATGTTAGTCTTTATGAGTTATTGTCCTTCAATTGATTCAACAGATTTCTCATTAATTCAATGAAAGAGTTATTAATATTTAATTTCCTTATTATAGAAAGTGATTAAATTCAAAGTTATTTCATTTTAATTATTACTCAAAATACCGATAACTTCTCGAAATTCAATATTTTTATAATTTCGTGAGAAAAACAAAAATATTTTCAATATTTTTCTCAATAAAAAGGTATTAATTTTGATGTTTTTGTTTGTTTTTGTTTTTGAAAACCTTGAAGATATTGTCAAGTTCATTCAATTTTAAGAAGAGGTGAATGGGTTTCTGGAGAATTAATAAGAAATCTAACAAAACTGAAGGGTATTTCAATGATTCAGATTTTAAACTAATTATAAAATCAAAAAATAAATAAAACTAAAACCAAAACCAAAAGAAATCAATTTTTTTATAAATTAAAAAAAAGGGTTAATTAACATAATTTACCCGAAGTCAGACTTGAGTTCGTGGATCAGTTTTTTAACTAATCCGACAACTTTTATGTAATTAACCGTAACTTTTCATCTCATTTTCAACACGTGAACAAAGTTTTCCAGAAAAATAACAATTTTGAAAAACTAGTTTCAATAGGATTTGGACTAATAAGAGCCAAATTCATCAAAAATATAACATTCCGTTTGACTCCGAGTCTTATTACTATTTCAAATTACAATAACAACTTTTTGCAAGTTTTGTAATATTGTTAATCATTTTACACAGAGTTTTATTATTAATATTATTACTCGTCTATCAGTAATGAATCGATAATACAATTTTCAACGAATAATATCATAATCCCAACGAATGGATGGAAAAAAATTCTGTTAATGAAAGCGTTATAAATGTTTTCGCATTAAAAAAGATGGAAAATAACCGAAAAAATATATTTTGCAGAAAATCATATCCTAATCGATCGATCATTTTTTAATTTAATCAGATCTCTCTTTAACACGTTTTCCAGAGTTTATGCAAGAGTTTAATCAGTGTTGGACCAGTCATTTTGCACAAGTAGGTTAAGATAGTCCACTTTTTTTAGTGAATGGATGGAAAAATTCAGACTTATTTGGAAAACAAGAGAAAACAAGTCCTTTAAATTGAAGTCTCAGATAAAAAATGCCTATAAATAGTCACAAAATCTATCGATAGTCACGTAATCTATTGATTAATATGTTTTTGAATGTCTTGTGTTATGCAAAACCTTTAAGAGAAGAAAAATATTGGCTAATGACATTGCCTAGATAATGAAATTAAGTGATACAATCCTTGAGTCTTCTCTATATTACGTTAAATCAATGGTAAATAAACGGGAAAAGCTATCACTCATTGATCACATGTACAAACTTTTCCGATATTTTTGTTTGCTCTCCAACTCTCAAATGGGTGTATCTCTGGGTATATAATAACTGACAGACGAATGACTAATCAGAAGAGATGTTAAAAAACTTTTGATTCATAATTTGAAAAACACTTATCAAAAGCGGAATTGAAATTTCCTTTTAATAAATAAACTTAAGTTTTGAAATAATTCTCATTTTTTGTATAAATACTGTATTTTCTCGACATTTGTTTCAAAACGAGTTTTTCATTCTTTGTGAAGACGTTTACCATTTTTTTTGTTTTGATTCAATAAAATTGAAAATATTCGACAAAATGCCCGGTTTTGACGCTAAAAGGTTTGTGGCCATCACTGACCAGCAGAAGGAGGACTACATGTGCGGTATCTGTTTGGGTCTACTCAACAACCCTTTCTCCGCCAATTGTTGCAAACAATTGTATTGCAAAGACTGTATCAACGAGTGGTTGACCTGCAGTAAGACCTGTCCCTACTCTCGGGATGTCTTGAATAAGACAGACCTCAAAAGTTCCAATAAAGTCAAAGAAGAGATGTCTTCGATGGAGATCAGGTGTGAGTTCGATGACTGCCTGGCAGTTATAGAGTTGAAAGACCTGGACACTCACATTGCTCATTGTGTTTACAACCCCGAGAGGAAGTGCTCGACCTGTAAACTGGCAGTCGGGGACTCGAATCGACACAATTGTATTGAACTGCTTATCGCTGAAAAAGAAAAGTTCAGATCAGAAAACATTGAACTCAAGTCTAAACTCAATGAATATAAAGAGAAAATGTTTGAAGTGAGCCATCATTTGATTGAATTTTTTAAACAATTGGCTAAATTTTTTTTGATTTCACTTTCTTAGGACGAGAGACAGTGTTGGGATGACCCCATGTGGTGTATGTGAGGGCCCTCCCACTCATCCATAATAATTATTGCATTTTTATCACATTTTGTATATAATTGCAAAACTTTTTTATTTAATACCAAATATTTTAATAACTTATAATTTAACTGATTTTGTAATTAATTTATTGAATTATCTAAAAGTTATACTCAAATAAAATTTGTCTTGCTAATAATTTTTGACTAAAGCTTGGAAATTCATTTTCAAGTCAGATATTAGAACTTTCACCTTTAAAATTGAAACAAAAGTGCCTTGCACATAAAGTTGAATCAAAAATACATTGAAATATATATAAAAATGTTGAAAATCTGAAGAAAAATGAAAAGTTTTAATAAAAATATTTATTAAATTTAATATCCCTTTTGACTGACAATAGTTATGAACTGAATTATTTTGAATCAAAACTACAATTAATGGTTAATTAAGTTTTGAATATCAATATTATAATACTTATAAGCGGGTCATAGACTGAATTGTATGCACAGTATGTATACAGACGTGAGATGTCAGCAGTGTTTCTATGAAGAGTTGTAGAGCGCCGGGCACTACATGTTTTTTAACATTGGCCCTATGTGAGCAAAACTTGTACTGTATAAAATAATGTTTACAAGTTTTCACAAATTCATCAAAGGACATTTAGGGATTTGATAGAAATTTTGACCTTATTTTGTGGGATTTCTGATTGAAGGTACTGGTAGGTCATTCGATAGCCCATTGCAAGAGCTTTCCAAATATAAATTTCAAAATTCTCTAGGATCAACAAAAAAAAGGGTGAGGTACGTTCAAAGAAATTTGTTCAACCGTGGGTCATAGGTCAATTAATAGGTCATGGGTTATAGGTCAATTCATGGGTCATAGGTCAATCGGGAAATTTTGTGATAAATCAAAAGAATGGTCAATGCTGAGTCCAACAATATATAATATAGCTTGCTGGGTCATCTCGTTTGGCCCCCAGAGGGCGTCAAAATTGAGTTTTTCAAAAATTATATAAAAACTTGGTCCTAGAGACTTTTGGATTACATATCCGGAAAGCTATTGCAATGGGCTATCGAATGATCTACCAGTACCTTCGATCAGAGATTGCCGAAAAATAAGTTCAAAGTTCTTTTTAAATTCCTGAAATGTACTTTATTGATTTATATATAAATTACGCCAGACTCGATACGCGATTACTGCTATACTGGCATCATGGTCCGCTTATATATAGCAATTTAAGCAGTGAGGCTGGTCTAGTGGCTATAACGATCGCTAGTGAGACGGAGGTCGTGGGATCGAGTCCCACAAAGGCTCAAAACCTTTCTACCACTGTTTCTAACCTTTTCCGGCCTTTCTGTGGAAATAGAGGTTTATAAGTCTCGGTTCTTATTAAAAATGGCATTCATTTGCAAGCTAAGTAGAATCCGATGATAAATAAAGTACCCATTTCCAAATTCAACGTAACCTTCTCCAAGATGGCGCCCAAATAGACTTGTGTGACTGCAAGCGTTACATTGAGTTGTCAGTGAAAAGAGTAGAAAAAGAGTGGCGCACGAGTCTATTTGGGCGCCATCTTGGAGAAGATTAGGTTGAATTTGCTTTATAAAGTTGTATCGCAAATGAATGTATTGATTGGTGTGTTGAGATGTCGCCACCCGTTCCCCTCATTTTAAAATGTTGCTCTTCTCTGATTGAATGAATTGAATGATCATATTATTGGATAAATAAAGTCTGACAACACTTTTAATGGATGACTATTTCACTGTGTATTCACTTGTATTACGTTTTACAGGATTTCCGTCACTTTTTTTTCGTCACTTTTTAATCAAATTAATTGTATTTCAAAAATGATTTCAAACAAGACGTTAAAAATGAGACAAATGTCCGATAAATCAAAAATTGATTCAAAGCCAAAAGTTTCGGAAATGATTAGAGAGAGGGTTAAACAGATAAACAATGGCCTTGAACTACATGTACCTCAACAAAGGTCACACAAATGTCGACTCCATACCTCGACCTCTCGACCCCCCTCTCGACCCCCACCTCGACCCCCACCTCGACCTCCGATGACCTCTAAATCAAAGAAGAGGCCAATACTTAACGACTCGGACGACGATAACCTATATATCGATTTCAACGATGACTCAAATCCTTCAATAAGTGATTCAAACGACTCTTTCGACGCAAAAGATGACGAAATCGATGGAAAAGATTCGTCCGAAAGAAGAGATAAGAGGGAAGACGTGAAGAAGTGGTGGTCCAAGAATTTTGACCAAAAAATGGGTAATTCTTCGAAAATCGATGAAATTTGTCTCTCAGATGACGACAACGACTCCATTGAATATATCATTAAAACTAAACCTAAACTCAAAGTCAAACTCAAAACTCCAGAACTTTATAAACAATTGACTAAAAGTAAAACTGAAGACAACTTTTCGATTGAATTTCTCAATAAACCGAATCACAAACAAAACGAAACTTTAGTTCAATTGAATCAAAGGTTGAGATCAATACCTAATTCTCTAAGAGTTTTAGAATTTCAAAAATATAAGGATTCGATTAAGAAGTCCGTTGAAGACAATCATCTTTGGGATCAAGTTCCAGGAAAATCTGGTGTCAGAAGCGATGCCAAGAGTAATGTCAAGAGTAATGCCAAGAGTAATGTCAAATGTAGTGAGAAGTCGAACAATAGCCAGACAATTGTCACAAAAGTGGGTAAACCGACGGAAAAATACTTTTGTTTCTTTTGTGATCAGATCTGTGATTCATCTGAAGAAACAAAAAACCATTATTTATGTCATTTGGGAGTCTTTCTGGAGTGCGGGGAATGCCATCTGAAGTTTGCTTCACTTCAATCCTATCGTAACCACAATTCAAATCATATCTCTTCCGATAAAATGTTGAATTTGAAGGACTGGAACATCGCTAAGAAGTGGTCAGACAATTATCTCGAGTACATTGAAAATAACGATCAAATAATTGAAGTCTATTCCCCGACAAACAAAATGTTTTGTCCCGTTTGTCACCGAATCAAACAATTATACGGTAATTGTGGTACGAATTGCAGACAATTTGAAAAATCTCTTAAATTATCTAAAATTAAGATAAACGAAGAGTATGTCCGCAATCATCTCCACCAACACTTGCAGTACTTCCCCTATGAGTGTATTGATTGCAGTTTTGATGAGAAAAAGACAGAGTTTTGTCTGAACTCAACTGCGAGACAACACTTGAAAGAAGTTCATAACATTCAGAAAGCGTTTGATTTGAGACCAAATGAGTTGAAGACTTATTTTGAACTAAAAAAGTCTATCAAACGGTTAGACTTTCTGATAGAAGTCTGTCTCTCGGTTTCACTTAAAATGATTGACTATTGGAACACAAAATCCCAACAAAAGAGCCATTTATTTGTTTCGAACCAAAAATTGATTTAATATTTGACTTATATTTTATAATTGAGTTTATGGAGAGATTTCCACTCAATTTATAATTAGTTTTGAAATTCTATTGCAAATGATTTGCAATTATTTTTTGATTTTATGTAAAAATAATTAAAAAATAAAACTTTAATTTAGAATTTGAGACGTCTTTCCCCAGGAATTCCTACATTTCTTTTATAAAACTAATTTTGAAAGTAATATCAAAATTGAACTCTTAAATGAATGACCATGATCATTGATTAGTCTAAATTTGAACTTACTAACTTAGATCTCTATTATTTTGCCAAAATGCTAGAGCAAAAACACCTTTTTATTCAAATTGAATGCTCAGGTTATTAGAAATTGGAATTAGAACTCAATTTATTGCAAGAGTAAATTCAATATTAGGTCAAATTTATATCATAAATGACGTCATCTTTTTTTGAGTAAAACTTTTTTGAAAAACAGACGAAATGTTTGGTTTCGTATTGACTGACAATAAACCGAAACAAAACAAAAAATCAATTTTTAAATAAATTTTTATCGAAATTATTAATTAAATTGATTTATATCTCAATTCAGAGATCGGTTTATAAGATGGCGAACCCTTACGACCAGAACTACTTCGGTGACAGTTATTACAGTTTTGAGAACAACCGAAACAACGGCTTCCAAAATACGGACCGATTTCGGCCTCAAATGAGACCACAATTTGCTCCGAAACGGGACCCGAATTACGGCCAACAGAACGACAGTTATGGCGACAAAAGTGTTGGTCCCGTCTTTAATAACACTAATGACTACTACAGGCGAACAAATCAGCCATACTTTGGACAAAACAGAGCACCCGCTGGTCATCAATACAGGGCTCAAGTCATTGATTATTCTTCGGGACCGCAATCGCAGTCTAATTACGATTCTTCGCCGCGAATGCCGTCAAATAGGTTCCCGAATAACGGCCAACAGTTTAGGTATTGAATCAGTTCTTAATTTTTGAGATTTTTATTAAATGTTTGTATTTTTCAGACCTTTTAGTCCAAACCCGACGGCAAACAATTCTCCTCAACAACCGATGACTGGACCACAAACAGGTCTTCTGCCGACACCACCACAACATCCCTATCCAAACATCAGAGCTTATGGACAACCCTCACAACCACAGCACTCATCGTTTAATACGGGTTTACTTCCGATGCCTTCCAATCAGAGTTATCCGCAACGGTTTGGATCACATCCGCGACCACAACAGCAAAACAGTTATCCGGCAACAAATCAGTCGTATTCTCACAATTATCCGCAATCAGTGCCACAACCCGTTCCACAACCCGTACCCAAACCCGTACCCCAACCGGTACCGCCACCCCCTCAACATCTACAACAAGCCCCTCCATTACCAGTGCCGGCACCGGTAGGTAATGCAATACGACCTCAAATGGTTAAAATCAAAGTCGAAGCCGACCTTCAAAAGCAACAAAAAGAAGAGGAGTCGAGGATTGCGTCCATTCTTTCCGATGGAATGGAAAATAGAGTTCAAAACGATTTGAAGGGATTTTATTGTCTTTTCTGCGAAATATTTTGTCAAAACTTATTAACCGCTGAACGACACGTCGATTCACCAAAACATCAAAGGGTTAGTCATTTTTCAGATTATGTCAATAAGAACACCTCATAAAAGGGACAGACCTATTGTTCCGCAAACAATTGACATCAACTAAGACTTGATTTTTAAATTTAGACCAAAATTGGAGATAATCTGAAAGGAATTGACGCAAAGTTCACCATAAAGTCGGAGCGAATCAGTAAATAATTGAATTTTCTCTCAGTTTTGAGTTATTTATAATTTTGTATTACAGGTGAGACTGCGGTGGCGTTGGCCCGAAAGGGAGAGTTGAATAAAATAAGTAATGTTATCAAAAATGATTACTTCAATGAAGGCATTCGACTCAAAGATGGCATCGGATCTGAAGCTTATATTTGTGAAGTAATTCCAATAATCCATTTAATTGTATCGAATAACTCATATCATTATCTTTCTGTAATCGCATAGAACTGCGGCCTATCCTTAGACTCATTGACTTCCGTTACGAAACATTTGGAAACTCACAAACAATTTACAGAACAATTGAAAATATGTAGTAAACCAGTCATTGGACTCGACTTTGTTGTCGAATATATTGATCCAAAACCAAATATACCGCCGGTCTATGAGTGCGTAATGTGTCACTCCTTCCACTCAAAGCGTGAGATAATTAACCATCTCTGCAGTTATGGTCACAGAACTAATTTCATTGTCAGTCCCTTTCATTTCCAATTGATTTTATACTGATTTCAACTTTTTATTCGATTTCAGCGCAAAATACATCCATCGGAGGGACAGAAGTACACGTCTGAGACCCAACACTTATCATTAGAGGCCGGCAAACGAGCGCTAGAGTTGGAAACATTGATAGGAAGGGGTCAGTTCAAAGTAAAACACATGTCGGCCCCTCCCAACTGCCAGTCCTTATTGAATATATCAAATGCTTATAATAAATCTTCGAATAACTTTTCGAACAATTCCTCGAATTTTTGTAATACAACTGATCGGACGCCGACTCCCAAAGTAGTGAAACCATTATTTCCGATCGAAATACCTGTAGTGAAGTCAGAACAGGAAAAGACTGAATTGGAAAAAGTCTTTTCCGTTAAACTTGACTCTGAATCTGATGCCAATGAAGTGACTCAAGTTATCTCTCATTTAACTCAATCTGTGGCCGAATATCATATGAAGGGAATGACTCCCGAAAAGAGGCAACAATTCAAAAAACAGCATCAAATCGATTGAAATGATAATTGACCTCAAATTATGGCTTTCAAGTGAAACCTCTCTCTTAATGATATTAGAACTGGTGTTGTCTCACCGTTTCTGAGAACTGTAGCTCTTGTTCTGAACGCCACAAAAGGGACCGGTATTTCTCTTCGATGACATTTATATGAAGTTTTTATTTACTCTTATATTCTCTAAAATTATTTATTTCTTAAACGAATTCTTAAACTAATTATTATTTTAAACTTAAATTATGTTTAAATAAACGATAATTAAAATTAAAAACCAAACTATGGGTTACATGTTGTTAATGGGTTGGGTTTGATGTAAGGCTTACGTCTAGTCTTTGTTTGATAACAAAATTCAGTCAAAAGTTTTTGACATTTGATTGAATTGTTTGATATGTTTTGAGATGAGCTCTGATTTAGTATTTATTTATTTATTTGTATTTAAATTAATTTCAATCAAATGTCTGACAATTCCTGACTTACCTGAAGATCACTACAAGTATTGGATCCGAAGTAATGCAAAACAAAACAAATTATTGAATAAATTTTGTGAAAATCAAAATTATTCGCAAATTATTATCGAAAGTAAGTTTTTATTCAAACAAATAAATCGATGGATAACTTGTTTCTTAAGAATTAGATCCAAACGATTCCAATGACAATGAATTTGAGGTGAAAATAAAGAAAAGGATTTGTTCTGAACTGAAGAACAATGAGAACAAGTGTTGGGGATATGAAAGCGATTGCAATGAAAGCCAAATGTATTCGACGCCCGACTGTCCCGAAGAGACCAACGGTTGGGCCAGAAATCGATTGGAAGCCATGAAAGTGTTCTTCGATTCGGCAGACTTTGGATACGTTGGACAACGAAAACAAGAACTCAAACACTTTTGTCGACCAAATTTCAGAACAAATGACAAACAATTGGTTTCTTCTCTCGAATGCACTCAATATATGAGGTATTGTTCGGCAAAAAACATTTGGTTTGACTTCGAATTGTTGTCCAAAATGGAAGAACCCGTCAGATATCGGGAGGACGTCATCGGAGGTGAACATATCGGGGGTTGGAATTGCGATCTCAAACAAAAAGAACTGAAAAGCGAAGGACAGCATAAGAGTCCACTCCAGTCGTGGTTCGCAGAGTTGGAAAACTTTATGGTATTGTCTGTCGACCAGAAGTGCGACATTTGGATCGAAAGACCGACTTTTCTGATGAAATTGGACGCAACAGTCAATATGTATCACCATTTCTGTGATTTTATTAATCTTTACGCAACTCTTCACTTAAATAACTCGTTTTCATTGGACAACAATATTGTGATTTGGGATTCATTCCCCTATCGGTCAAACTTCGGTGTCGTTTGGAAAGCCTTCACTCGTAATCCAATCCTAAATATCGGACAATTCAAAGGCAAAAAAGTTTGTTTCCGGGACCTAATACTGCCATTACTTCCGCGAATGATTTATGGCATTTACTACAATATGCCACTCATTCCCGGCTGTCATAAGAGTGGACTCTTTCACGCCTTCAACAGACATCTCATCCATAAACTCAATATCAAAGCAATTGTTCCAAAGAATCCAAATTTGGTTCGAATTACTCTAATATCTCGTAAAACAAAATATAGACAAATACTCAATGAATTGGAATTAATTAATGCTTTGAAGACAAGTATTGAAGACATTTCTGTAGAGATCCACGACTTTAACCATTGGACGCCATTCGCGGAACAGATAAACATAACGGCG
The DNA here is from genome assembly GCA_034700625.1 of Tectocepheus velatus. Classification (NCBI taxonomy): domain Eukaryota; kingdom Metazoa; phylum Arthropoda; class Arachnida; order Sarcoptiformes; family Tectocepheidae; genus Tectocepheus; species Tectocepheus velatus. Next base: position 17,169 of record JAQIXV010000598.1, read on the forward strand.
AACACCGATGTCCTCATCGGAATGCATGGCGCGGGTCTCACTCATGTCCTGTTCCAACCCGATTGGGGGGTACTCTTTGAGCTCTACAACTGTGATGACGAGCACTGCTATAAAGACTTGTCTCGACTCCGAGGCCTTCATTACATGACGTGGACGGACACGAAGAAGATATTTCCCGAAAAAACTGATTACAAGTCAGAGAACCCTCGCTTTTCGGCCGACAAAAAGTTCACTAATTATCGGTTCGACGCCAAAGAATTTGTCCGTTTGGTGACCACTGCTGTCGATTCGGTCAGACTTAAGAGGAATCAACTGATCGGACAAACCCTCGAAACTCAAACAAATGGACGGAATGTGAAAATCGAGTTATGATTTATACTACTTATATATTTTTAGATGTTTTTATGTGTTTTATATTTATTAATAAATAATCGATTGATTCGATTCTTGTATTTGTTCTTCAATTTGATCCAAAGAAATGACAGCAGAATATGAGTCGACGTTATTATTAAACTGATCCCCAATTCTTGTCATTAAATTTTGATCACAAATGACGTCCCAATTATTTCGACGTAAAGACAACCCTTGAATGCAAACTAAGAGTTGGGTTAAGGCATTGAAAACTGACTCAAACTTGTGATTCAGTCAGCGATTGGTTCAAATTATTGGACGTTTTTAATGGCAATCATCTGAAGAAAGCGGTGAATAAACGCAACATTTGTTTTGAATTAATAATTGATTTAAATTTGAAGATCTCAATAATCTTGCAATTTTTGTGTGATTTGTGTGATGCCATACGCCAATCAGCCATCGGTTGCCATCCCTGAGGGCGGTATCACCGAAGAGAGCATTAAATTCAGTGTCGAAGACACGGATCTGTCGGTCGCCAACGCTTTGCGTCGGGTTTTTATGGCCGAAGTGCCGATTCTGGCCATAGATTGGGTCCAATTGGAGGCCAACTCCAGTGTATTACACGACGAGTTCATCGCTCATCGCTTGGGTTTAATACCCCTCACATGTGATGAGGCCGTCGACAGAATGCAGTACTCGAGGGACTGCACGTGCGCTGACTTCTGTCCGGACTGTTCCGTCGAATTCAATCTCGACGTCAAGTGTACCACAGAAGAGACCAAATCCGTGACCAGCGCTGACCTCAAGTCTTCTGACCCGAGAGTAGTTCCGGTCTCTTCACGACATCACGACAACGATGAAGACTATGACGAAACCGATGCCGACAATGAAATACTTATCGTAAAGTTGAGGAGAGGACAGGAACTCAAGATTAAGGCCTACGCCAAGAAAGGTATGGATTTTCATACAATTGATTGACATCTCATCTATAGTTTGATTTGTTTTTTAGGGTTCGGCAAAGAACACGCAAAATGGAACCCGACGTGTGGTGTCGCCTTTGAATACGATCCGGACAATGCCTTTCGTCACACTCTGTTCCCAAAACCAGAGGAATGGCCGCGAAGTGAATACTCGGAGTTTGGAGACGAAGACACCCGCTATGAGGCCGACTATATTAGAGACGGAAAACCAAATAAGTTTTACTTCACTGTCGAGTCTTCCGGTTGTCTAAAACCAGCGAATATAGTGATGTCAGGTCTGAATCAACTCAAGAAGAAGTTGAGTGATCTTCAGACTCAGGTCACACACGAGATGACAACCGATGCGCTCGCAATCAACTGATCCATTGATATGTCCATTGATTTAATCTCTCATTTGTTTATATAAATAATGGAATCATTGGTTAAAACCAATGAAAAGTCAAATAATTTTAAATAAAAATCTTTTTATCGAATCATTAATTGAGTGTTAATTCATATAAAATACTTTTTTCGTCAGAAATCCAAATAAAAAGTTTTGTTCTAAGAATCGATTACTTGTTTTATGTGAAAAACTGATCAAAAAAATTGAAAATTAATTAAAAATACGAATCAATTGATTACTAAATGAGGAACTGATTAATCAAATTATGAGAAATTAATTCAAAAACTAGTTTTGGTTTTTATCACAGATTTAAATAATATTAAGAATTAATAAATAAATGTTAAGAATGAAGACTAGAACGCGAAGTGCGGCCGCCTTCTGATGGCTGTCCGCCAGACGCCGGCCCCAACTTTCCCGATATTATTACTGCTGTTGTACTGACTGTTAGTGTTTAGTATGTGATGAGAGTTACGCAAAGAGACCAGAGTTGAGGCCAACGACATCCGATTGGGAGCCGATTTACCGCCCGGAAGGTGAACCAGAGTCGTGACCACTGCCGACACGGTATCAGAGGTGGGCTCAATGGCCACTGGACGTATCGAGTACTTGTCAAATGGTTCTGGGTGCACTTGAGCTTTTGGCGAATCTTTCAGACCTGTCATCACATAATTCATTAGTAAATCAAATAAATGGTCAGACATTCTGATGACTCACTCGAAAGACTTCCTTTGAATCGAAATCCTTTAGACTTTTTGACGATTCCTTCTTTGAGAAGATGTGTCGGCGATGAGAGTGAGAACTCCAAGTCATCGGCTTCTTGGGAGCCGTCCATATGGATGAGTATTGTGGCGAAGGGTCTGCTGGCCATGTGCTTCATCTCCGCCACGTGTAGACGTCGGGCGCGCCTCATATCAAACGCCTGTTTTATTTTCCAAACCATAACACAAACGCAAAGGAAAAGGAAAAAACAGGAAAAGAAAACACTGAAGAACACAAACAAATCGATTCGGCTCTGGTCCTGACGGAAGAAGACGTTCCCATAGGTGTTGTTCCCATAGGCGGTCAGATTTGTACTCAATAGTGACTGGTTTTGGATGCCTTTCAATATAATATAAAAACGAGTACTTCTCAGGTCGTGAACCTCTTGAGGTATTGTTATCACCAAACGGTTCCTCAAATTCCTGATCACAAGGAATTCGTTGGGATCTGTTATCGTCAGGTAATGGATGAGATCTTCTGCGGAGTCGTGTCTCAGTTTGAGGGCCGCTCCTGTCGTTTGAGATTTGATTGAACCCGTTTTGAACGAATCATTTGATAGGACCGACCGCTTGAGTGAAAGACTGTCCAAATCATTGTGAGTGGAATCAAATGTGATGTCTGTGCTATACTTCTTGTCCAACCAAATCCAATGAACGCCATTTGTTTTGTTGACGTCCACTACAAACGTGTCCTCTTTGGCCGACAGAAACAAATCGAGCGCTCCTTTGGTTACGTCCACAAAGATTCTAATGTCGACATTCATATACCGGGGCTGTACTGCAAAGAAAACTGTCCGACCCAATGGCAGACCAGTCGGACGGCGTATACACTCTTCTTGTGTTTTGGGATCAAAACAATAGTCTTTGTCTAAAAACATATGTCGATAGCATTGGTGTCCGTTTGTGGGAACGCCTAAGAAATACTCTTTGCATTTGGAGCACTGCAATTGCCAACACGGACTCAATGAGTTCTTCGAGGCATTAGATGAGCACTGCCTGTCTGTCTCAGTACTGTTATCACAGGCACAGTCCTCTCCCGTCACTTTGTTACAGGTGTCTGAGTGTCCGTTGCAGTGACAGCGCCGACACCCGTCAGATATCTTGTCGGCGCTGTTCTGGAAGAAGCCGTCGAGACATGAATCACAAGTACTTCCATTAGTATTATGTTTGCAATTGAGACAAACGGCACCCTTGAGGGGTCCCTCCTCTATGACATGTCCAGTAAGCTTCTCGACGTCTTCCTGAGTGTGAATCGCACCCAAAAGACCGGAGAAATTCTTAATCTTGTCGTAGAGTTCGTAATCCAAACAAACTTCTGAGTGATTATTGCAATAAGTCTTACACGGAATGCATTTCCCAGAGTTGTGGGGATCGCCAACGAAAAATGGTTTGCAATTCTGGCACTGAGGGCCCTGAGTGTGGTTCTGACACTCCAGACAATCGCTCAAACGGTTAACTCCGGCACAATTGCTGTGACCGTTGCACTCACACGCCAGCGAACAGTTGATCCCAACATAGCCTAACATTTCAACAAATCGATTGTAATTCAATTCGTAATTAAAGTGAGGACTGACCGAAATTGCACTGACAGACGTCCGGTGCGACACATGAGCCGGAGACACATCCCTGATGGCACTCAGCCTTACATTGATTGCCTTCAATGACATAACCCGGTTTACATCTGCACATAAAGCCGTCCTCGAGGTCTATACACTCCTCATGTCTTTCATCACACGTGTGGTGACCGTTGAGACACTCGTTCTCTGTATTCGATATTTGATTCAATTAAAACATATTTAAAATTAATTGAATGCAAACCTTTAGGTCTCTCCAAATACGCCCATTTGGGGGGTCCTTCAGATTGTGCCAACCATTTGGACACTTTGGCCGGAAGTGCGACATTGAAAACGCCTACCATTCCTGCCTTACATTGACCACCGATTGGGCCAAAGAGCTGTCCCTCCATACAAATGCCTCTGCCGTCAACTGCAGACCCATTGAAGGCACACCACCCGCAGTGGGGCCGCGACAGACAGTGTGACGATTGCGTCAATTCGTAACAAGTGGTCGGACATTGAGATCGAGAACCGGTCAGAACGAGACTACCGCAGAGCCCGGCCTCACATCGAAGTGAAACAAAATTAGGAGAAATGCATTGATTGATATTCTGTGCCCACGAACAGGAATGATGTCCGCCCTCTCCGCCGGCGCTCTCCAAACAGGAGCTACAGTTTGTAAACCGCGAACAACGGGCCGGACATGAGAGGGGAGGCATAGACTCGACGACAATTGAAGTGACGTCTTGTAATATATTGCGAACACACGTCCAGTCGAATATCGGTTTGACATTCAAAGTGTGGCCCAATTCAGAGGAGCGCAACACCTGTCGGGTCCACATACAGCCCCCAATTGAACCACATTTATGGCAGTCAGAGGCCAGGCATGACCTCAAGGGACACAAATGACCCCAAGAGATGACTTTTTGGTGAAGATTGCATTGCGGTTCTCGTTCGCAGGGACTCCCAAATGGAATGCACCGCCCGTTTTGGCAGTTGGAACACCACTGACACACTTGTTTCCCCGAACCATATATCGGCCAAAAGGCCAAACAGTCGACACAAGACTTGTATTGATAGCAGTTCCTCCTCTCGAGTAACTCTAAGCCACAGCTCAAACCCTGCGCCACTTCAGAGGCGCCCTTTGGGTTGAAACAACTCTGAGGTATAGACAAGTCTTGAGAATAACAGAACGTTCTGTTGATTCCATTCTCATAAACAGAACAATACGAACAACCGATGTGTCGAAGACATCCCAGTCTTGAGTGAGAGAAGAGTTGACACAAATCCTTAGGAACCGACAGTTTGTATAAATTGCCGTTCGTTTGGCCATTAGTTCCGCCAAATATATAAAGATTGTAATCTTGCAAAGTGGCCGATATGGCGACCGCCGGCTCCGGGATTTGTCCGCTAATGAGAATCGAATCCATTTGAAGGGAAATCCATTTATTGCAGCGATAGATATACGCGTAAATGGATTTGACAATAGTATTGCTGTTGTTATTCCGACCCCCAATTATTATCATATAGAGATCAGTTGTGACCGCAGAGTGAAGATAACGGGGTTCGGGTCGAGACCCGATCGGATTGATTTGTTCGTCTGCAGGCAATCGGTGCCAAACATTTTTGTAGAGCTCTAATGCATACAAATCACCAGATATTGAAGTCCTGTCCATATCGTATACAACGCCTCCGAATATGTAAATCGTATCGGAGTTTGAATGAAAGACAGCGCTGTGGCCATAGATCCCGACGGGACCGACGCCACTCGTATTTATGGCTTTCCATTTGTCGTCTTCCAGAGAATATTCAAACACTTTCTCCAGAAAACCATAATCTGGAGAATAGCCGCCGATGAGAATCAATCGGTCGTCAGTAGTGGTCAGCGTATGTCCGGCCAATGGCGGCAACTCTTGGAGTGTTTCCAATTTGTTCCAAACGAGATCTGACATATGGAAGCGCCAAAAGTCGTTCAAAACGCCATTCACTTGACTCAGCCCTCCGTATAAGTAAATGTATTCTCCGAATATAGCCGTCGCGTGGAAATGTCGGGCCTGAGGCTGACCTGAACGGGGACTGTCTTTATCCGGTTTACCATTTGATGGCTTAATCTCTTCCCAACGCGAAGATATCAAATTGAAGCGAAACATATCCCCCAACTGTCCCCTAAGGCTGGAGTAACCGCCGAATAGCCAGAGGGAAGACTCTGTGCTGTCGAGTGTGTGTCCCATTCGCGGCAAATACATGGAAAGTGAGGGAAGATATGGTTTGGCCGCTTCACAGTTGAATAGAGTCGACCAAATCAGGCGATTGGCTGCCAATGGGAACATATATTGGGAACAGTCTTCGCCCCCAAACTTAGGCATACAAACGCACCGACCATTCATCTGATCACAGGTTCCCTGATTTAGTTCAGCGGAACAGTTGTTCGGACAGACGTTTATCTCACAATTGGAACCGATTTTGTAGTCGAGACAAACGCACTGATTGTCAACACATTCCCTGTTCTCAAATGTATGGCACGACTCGCAGTCCAACCGATGATAGGAAGCGTTGAAGCCTTGATTGGGATCATGACGTTCGAAGAATACGGTGAGAAACCCGGAAAACGCCACTAAATGTATGTCTTGTTTGAGATCAGTTCCACAATAAAAGCCCAATTTTTTGCTGAGAGCACCGGAAGCTACGAAGTCGGGAACGCCATCAAACACTTGTATGTTAGAGTCCGGACACTCGACGCGCATCTCTTTTTCAATGGTCAGAGCGATGGCCGCATTGGAAGGAGTCGTTTGTCTCGAAATGGATCTCGAGATGGCTATCGATGAGTAAAGAGTGGTTGCGTCCAAATATGGATGGATTGTCAAAATCCAGAGACAATATTGAGGGGAACCGGAGCTGAGGTCTGGACTGAAGTGAGTGCCAAACCATCCTTTGGTTGCATTAATTACGAGTCCTCTGGAAAGACATTCGGCATAACATTTGCATTGACGACAACCGATGGCCTGACGTCTGTCCGCACAAACACATTGACCACTCTTTCGGTCGCAAACCTCTTCGGAAATGTCTTCGTTGTGGTCATCACAAGCCGTGGAGTCGTTTGACATAAGAGTATCACATCTTCTGTCAGAAGACGAACAGAGACTCAAATAAATTAAAATAAATATAAAAACTATTGATTTAATTGATTTGTATCTCATTTCTCATTGATTTTTGTTTTGATTCAATTGTTTTGTTTCAATCGTTTGACTCATAACTGGACTTAATATTACTTTGAACTCAATTTAAATTAAATTTGATTTTAAGTGTAAATAAATTTGTTGTTAAACTGAATAACAGTTTTAAATGCATTTAAATGTCTTTCAATTATTATTCAATCGTTTGTTTATTTTTTGGCCAAAAACTGTCAAAAAATCATTATTACAATCAATGCAATCATTATTTCGTTCATAAATTACGACTAAAACTATTGAATAAAAACTTTTTGATTTAAGACGAGAGGGAATAAAGAGGAATATCTTCAGTGGTTTTAATTAGATCTCCGATTCAATCCATTGAAACAATAATCACTTCTTTCAATTTGAAAAGATTTGGTTTTGGATCCGATGAAATGACTTCGACTTTAATGCAAAAAGTGTCCAAAAGTCAAAAACAACTTAAAGTTCTTTCAATTAATTGGATTCAATTCAGAGAATACAAAGATTTTCGAAATAATTGTTTCTTCGAGAAAGTAGTGATATTTCGTTTGATTGATCCGAGGCTTAGTCCGATTCAATTCAAACAAATCATTGATATGTTTCCGAATATCAAGTATTTTGTTTACAAGCCTTATAGGATTCGGTGCCAATTAAACGAAGAGGACAACAACTGCAAGACCTGTCACTACAAGACCTATGATTTGATTCCAAGATTTTATGGTTTATTGGCAAATCATTATTTGATTGTTTAGATCGGTTCCCAAATCTCTCTCATTTGAAAATCTGTTGTTCGCATCCGTTTAGGCCAACACACGAAGAAGGTTATACATTTGAGACAGGTCAACTTAAGGATCTCATCAATTATCTTATCGAGAGATGCGAAGGTATACCCCAAAGAATGATTAAGTTTGAACTCGTTTGCGATCGAATTCCATTGCCATCTGATTTGCAAACACCAAGAAATCTAAAAGTTATGAAAACCGATCAAACTTATAGAAATAATTAATAAAATCCATTATTTTTCAGTTCTAAGTGTTTTAACATCAAATTAATGCGAAAATAATTAAATAAATTATAATTTTATTTACATTTGATATAAAAATTATTATTAAAATAATTTATAAAATAATTTGTAAAAAATTTCGAAAATATGGCACAAAATCAATGTCTGTATAAAACAAAAGTCAATTCTATTAAAACAATT
>JAQIXV010000599.1:0-25588 GCA_034700625.1 Tectocepheus velatus
AGGAATGCATTTCTTTGGATCAAATTTCTTCTCTTTTGGACCGATTTTATTCATTTTGAAAATTGATTAAAACTTTTCGTTATATTTAATGAAAATTATATGAAAACCAAACAATTATTATCAACACTGAGACTAATATCTGAATAGAATTTTGTTTTGAAAATCCATCTATTTTTAAATCTAGCAAAATTCATAATTAATCATAATGTTAATTTAATGAAAACACGCTATTTTTGATTTGAATTTTTGAAAAGATTTTGCCATGGCAATATATGGAAAAAATCATGAATAATTATCATTAATAACTTTGAAGTTGAGTTTTTTTTAAACAAGATTGTCCATGAGTTATATAGTTTCCAATGGATAAATCAGCCGAAAGTGACTGGGTACTTTTGGGGATTATAACCTTAAATTATGATATAATGAAAAATTTCCTAAATACAATAACTTTATTATACAACAAGCTTAACTATTTTAGACTGATCATATGACCTTGAGCGAGATAACAATTAAACTATACATTTGATTATTGGTTTATTTTAATTACTGTTTAATTAGGTTTCAAATTGATTGCTGTTTATACAATTGCAAGTTCTTTCTCAAACATTAGCAAGGTATAAAAACAAGTCGCATGCGAGATAAATTTCATTTCAAAAATGAACAGTAAGTTATCAATAGTTTTGGTCATTTTAGCCGCGATCGGGTGCTCGATAGCCATGGAGGGGTACATGACGTACAGCAAAAGGATAATGGACCAGGTTTGCAAAGTGGACAAGGTGAATGACGAAATTATTGATAACTACATCAAATGCGACGCAAAGTTATACATCCAGGAAATGCATATCGAAATCCAGAAAGAGGTAACATTTTTATCAAGATAATTCGAAAATATATTTTATTTATATAATATTTTCAATTAAACTTGCTTATCTTTCTTAAGAAAAACAGAGCGGCTATTGAATGTACTAAGAAGCTATCAGAGAAGGTGACTGAGTACACCGGGGTCACCAAAAAAATCGGGAAATATATCCTGGTGTCTCATTGCTTGCACAAAGAGTATATGGAGTGTTTCCACGAAAAAAGACGCGGGTATTTCAATAAGTGGCTCAATGACACCATGGTCGAATACAAGCCTATGATGGTGAGCCTAGGTCAATTAACAAGTTCAATTTATAGCCTCAATCTATTTATTAATAGGATTGCAAACTGAATGCACTGGGAGCCGAACCCCTTGCAGATGAATAACAAGACGGTTAAATTAATTTAATTTGAATCATGTTAATTTCAATTATAAAACTCAATGTTATGAATGAGTTTGATAATTTGCTGAATAAACATGATTAAAATTCAATCATTCAATTGGAAATGTTGTTTGAGTTGATTTATTGCATTGTAAACAGTAATTTGAAAACCTAGTTGAACTTGTTTGTTCAACTAAGCAATTAAAACGTGTCAACCTTGATCATTTTGAAATCATATAAAAATCATAATTCATTTCAAAATTTCATTATCAGTGAAAATGAGGAGTAATTTGTATTTGGTTTTGACTTTCTTAGCGATAATTCAGTTATGTCTTGGACTGGAATTGTTCAAAAGTTACCAAGATAAAATCGACAATAAACTTTGCAATAAGAAGAACATCACGGATAAGGTCATTTCAGATTATCTGAAATGTAATTCGAAACTCTACCAAGATGATTTGGCTGTTGCAAATCAGAAAAATGTACAAACTTACCAAACTATGTATTAATATTTTTCAAAATAACCAAGTTCATTTGATTTATAGAGCAGGCGAGCGGTTTACGAATGCACTAAACTTCTATCGGATCAGATCAAAGATTATACCGGGGTATCCACAAAAGCAGGAAAAATTATCCTGGTATGGCGTTGCGTAGAGCAAGATTATGTAAGATGTTACCATGATAAGATCGAGGAATACTACTGGGAATGGCGTCAAAAGACCATGGCTGATTACAAGGATCTATTGGTAAGTTAACCAAGGCTGAAATTTATTTAATTAATCAAGTTGAAAATTCTTTCCTAGAATTGCAAGCTATCAGCAGTTGGTGCTGAGAAACTGGTGGATGACCAAGAAGATGTTCCTGTTTCTCCACCATAACCTTGCTAAATTGACTGTTCAAACATGGTTTTTCTAAATTATCATGTTAAACTATTGAGTTTATGAATAAATAGAGTTTGCATGTTCAATTGAAGTTTTATGAAATGATTCCTTGCGTGTCATCCAGCAAATAATAATTTGAAAGAAAAAAATTGCACTTGTTTGTTTACCTGAATAATTAGTGTATGAATATGAGAGTTTAACCTTGATCATTGATATATCAAATCAATTTTGAGCTAAATTCACATCATTTTCACTAAAAATGAGGAGTAATTGGTATCTGGTTTTGACTTTTGTCGCAATATTTCATTTATGTCTTGGACTGGAATCATTCAAAAGTTACCAAGATAAAATTAATGATAAGGTGTGCAATAAGGAAAACATCACGGATAAGATAATATATGATTATCTCAGGTGCCAGACAAAACTCTACCAAGATGATTTAGAGCTCGAAACTAAGAAAATTGTATGTATTAACCAAGCTGGGTAATATTTCAAATGAGCAAGTTTACTTATCTATAGACCTACCGAGCGGTATACGATTGCACGAAAATTCTCTCCGATCAGATCAAAGACTATAAGGGGGTCTCCACGATAGCAGGAAAAGTTACCCTGGTATCTCGTTGCGTGAAGCAAGATTACATAAAATGTTACCATGATAAAGTTGAGGAATACCTCCAAAAATGGGATGAGAGAACCATGGTCGATTACATAGATAAAGTGGTAAATTAAACAAATTAGAAAATTATAAACTTACCAAGATATAATTTCAAATATAGAATTGCGAGCTATCGGCAGTCGGTGCTGAGCAGTAGGTAGAAGAGTGACCAAGATAATTAATTTTGAACAAGATTTTATTTATTTTCAATAAAACTGTTACAACAGATTATTTATTATTCCAGGTTATTCAACAAAACGAACAAGTTTAGTTGAAAAATCCCAATTAGTATTTTTTTTGTTAATCAAAATTAATTATCAAATTAAAAAAGTTATCTTGCTCAAAATTAAACTCAATTATCAAAACGGAGCCAATAGATAGTGAGGTCCCCTTCGATGGACAGGCGGTCGACAGAATTCAAGGCTATTCTGTGCTGAAAGTCGCAGAAGTGTTGGTCTTTCACTGAAATCACGTATCGATTGCTTTCAATTTTGACCATAAGATTGAAGTCCTGTTCCAAAGCGAACGGAAACTCCGAGTACTGGCGCTCCTCTGACCCCCACTTCCCGTTTAAATGGCTGTTTCGGACGACCTCTTTTCCGAACGGAAACGTTCGGAGGCGGACATCGAAGTGCAGTGCAATGCTATTCCCGGCCCTCAAGTTAATAGTGAACCCGTTTTTGGAGCCGGTGTTCAGTCGACCCCTGAACCAGATTTTCAGACCGACTGCCATTCGGTCACTAATATTCTGAGTGAAAGGCAGGACAGGTGTCGACACCAATTGCGAGGACGGATAGGGATATGCCTTATAGCCGAATGGCGAGGCTGTTGTCGAATTCAATTGAGCGAAACTCAACGGCACAGCCTTCTGAGGGCTGGCATTCTTTGTGAACAAGTTTTCGATTCCATTGACTATTGATTGGACAGAACTGAGGACACCCTTCGACTTCTTTTCGGTAATTCCAAGAGTTTGAGCCGAATAGAGAGCCGATACCTGTGGACCAACAGTTGCCTGAGGTCTCGGAGGAGGGATTGGTCTCAAAGGCTGTGCAGTCGTGTTCTGTTTTGGCACACAATTCGGTCCAATATTTGTATTATTCGAGTGTTGAGTGACTTTAGGGACAGTCATAACGTTAGTTGACTTCTGACCTGAGCTCAACGATTGTGAAACTTGAGGGACGGGCTTAACATCGACTGGATTTTGACCAAAGCTCATCATCCCGTAGTTGGGATCGCCAGGAGAGGTGTCATCAGAACTCAGACTCAAGTCACTCAACGAACGGTTCAGGACTTCAATAGACGAGTGCTTTGAAGAGTGGCCTCCGAAACAACTGCTGACAACAGACTCGCCGTCCGAACCCTTTCCTCCCTTTCCTTTCCTCTCATATAAGCCCCACTTCTTTCCCTCCAAAGGATTGGCCCAATACTTGTTGGCGGCGCCGACCAGTTGTCTGCAGTGGTCAGCACTGGTGGCCGTAACGAAGAGGAGTACGTCTTCTCTGCTCTTGTTATCAAATTTTCGATCCCTTTCCACAAGTTTTACAAAACTTGGCTTAACTTCGGAGTCGTTCCACTTTTGTATCAACTGTTGGACAGTTTGGGTCACATTCTGTCCGAACTTAGTATTCAACCCTTTAATGACAGACACCAGTCCTGGGATAGTCTTCCTTCGCGAAGAATGAGTAGCCTTTCCCTGTGCTATGGGGGCCGTCACCACAGTTTGGGTCAGAGTTTTCGGGTTAGAGTAAAACCATTCGATACCAGAGCCGGGAGTCAAGTGTTTCTTAGACCCGAATACCAGCGCTTTCGATGCCTGAGGACTGTTGGCCGTCACATACAGTAAAGCCATTCCGTCCTTTCCGTCCCATTCGTGTTGTCTGACCACTCGTTCAATAAAATTCGGCAAAACTTCCGGATCCGACCACTTCCTCACCAAATCCCGGATAGTTTTGGTCACATTCTGGCCATTAGTGGTGTGCAGTCCCTTAATAATGGACTGGCATTGGGTTGACTGGCGCTCAGCATACGGTTCGTATAGTTTCCAGTGGACGCCATCCATACCCTTCAGGTATCTCTTCGACCCGTTGACCAGAGCTCTACAGGCCTGGGGGTCAGTCGCCTCCACGAAGAGGGTGTGCTTTCCGTCGCCTTTTCCATATTTGAGGCTTCGCTGAACGGATGCTATGAATTCCACTCTAATGTTGGGGTCGTTCCACTTCTTCACCATATCTTTGACTATTTTCTCGTAATTATCGCCCATTTTAGTGAAGAGACCCTTAAGTACGGAACGGGTGCCGTCTTGTGCTGAGGGCTGAGATGTTGGGTTTTGGGCCAAATTCGTGCGACTCTCACTCTTATACTTATTCTGAGCCAAACTCTGGTGACTCAGAGACCTGTTCTTCAGTTTGTTGTCATCGCTGTCGACGAGTTTGACCACAATTTTATTGCCGAAGACGTCTTTGCCGTTAATCCGCTGAAGACATCTCTGGGCGTCTTCTCTGCAGCCGAAGCGTATGAATGCCTTTCCGTTGGCCACCCGTTCGGCTCTTCCGCCGCAATTGGACGCCAATTGAGACAATCGATTCCTAATGTCATCGAACGGCTTATTCCGCGGTATGTTTGACACCTCCAGGAAACCTATCAAAGTTAACATGGTTAAAATCAATTAGGAAACACCAAGATCAATTAATTAATACCCGGTTTGATCTGATTATCACCGATTTTGGCCACATTTTCGGCGGTTTCGATGATATCGTCGTAAAGATAGTACTCTTTGACCAAATTCTTCAGGTCTTGGGAACAGTTGACTCCGTGTATGAGAACGACATCCAAGTCCTTACGTCTGGCCATTCGTATCTGTTTCGCGAGGTTTATGTCACTCGAGATAATGCAGAGTACGGCCGACCCTCCCGTCCCGTGATTGTCGACAAACATATCAATTAGTTCCTGGAGTTTGTCTTCGGCCGCATTCTTGGCGCTGTTGTTCACGTGTACGACGAGTACCCCGTTCTTGTCCAGTGCCTCGGATGTGGTCTTCCCAAGGGTGTAGACATCGCAGGCACAGGAAAACTCTTTGGCGTAACCGCACTCCGGGTGGCGTCTGGCGATGAAATCCCTCAACTGTTTGACACAACTGGACACAGACTTGCGGACAGGGATCTGACAGTTTTCAATGTCCCAGAATATACCCAACGGAACCTTTGCTGACATTTTCTTCTTCTTCGGGCGTCTGTTGTTTGGATACCTGTCCTCCTCTTGAGTTGTGAGTTGTCTTCAGATTAGACACAAAATTATGTTTTTCTCTAATGTTTTGACTGAAAGTCAGTTACAGTTTTATGAGACGGTATTGAAGTGGTATTTGTACTGAACTTTGATCGGAATAAACAATCAGATAATAAGTAAGCACAGCCTATGCTCATGCTCATATTTATCAATCAGTGATTTCACCCAAGCTATGCAATTATCAGCTGAAATATAAAACTTTTAATATTAGACTTTTGTATTGACGCCCAATTAGGTTGAGATAAGTTATCTATTAAATAATGAAACACTCATTGAATATGATTACTCTATAATCACCTTGGTAATTATTGAACTCTATAATTATTTGAATATCTTGAAACATTTACTTTAGAAAATTAATTTTAAAATTGATTTACCATGAACTTGAAATTAGAAATGACCTAGTACGTGATATCATGCATTTAATTTTAAAAAATAGCAAATTCTTAATCAAAAACTATAGCAATCTTGGTTAAAATGAATTGAATATATGGAAAGGTTTAGAAGCGTTCAAAGGTCTGGAATTCAATGAAAACTAAATAATGAATAAATTATTTTAATTTTTATTACAATTTAAAAATTAACACAAAAAACAATAATCATTTCACTTCAATAACTAGTAATTCATTCTATTGAGTAGTTTTCTCAATAAGGTTAATAATAACAATTGCATTGCCCTCTTTTTCCCCTGCTTGTTTATGTTTACAATTATTTCCCTAAAATACATGAATAATAGCTGAATCAATAACTGCTATGAAAAAAACACCACTTTAAAGGCTAGCGCTAACTTAGCCTAACTCACTGCTGCAGCTTATTATAAATATATGTTAAGCTTGCCTTTAATATAGTGATTGTTTATATTGTTCTTGCTCATATATTTGTAATTATCTATTATTCTGTGCATAAAATCAAGAGACATCAGACCCGGTGTCGTGTTTGATCGCAACAAAGCCATTACAATTTATTGGACTGTCCTGTCATAAGTTTAGCCATGATAGTGTGGTGACAGTTACCTGGTCGGCTAGGAATGAAAGTGCCCAGGACTTTTTCATAGTGACTCTCCCACAAAAAGCTATTGAAAAAGTTATGGAAGTCGTCAAAACCAAGAACAAAACCAAGATATTATTGGATCACAAAGACCTGACATCAATGTTAAGAACGCAAAGAACATTTCAGACGGCGGTATGATATTGGACTGTGTGTCAGAAAAGGACAGACATGATCTCATTGAGCACATGGAAAGGGAAACAAAGAATTTAAGCGCAAAAATACCCGTTTTGAAGAACCCAAAAGTGGTCATATATGGAGTAGACAAAGAGGTCAAAGAGGATGAGATCGTAGATCAGATAGTGCGCAAGAACATTGATCTTCAGAAGTACTTTAAGGACAATCAGAGCATTAATGTTGAGGACAGCATTAAGTGCCATTTCAAGTTCCGAAAGGAAGCGCCGGGTGGGGGTAACTCATGGATAGTAGAGCTCAGCCCTGAAGTGTTCCAAATTGTCGACAAAATGAGATCAATATTTATTGGTTGGCGTTCTCAGAGTATCGGTTCCCTGGTATCGGTTCTCAGAGTATATATTTGTAAAACGCTGTTTTAATTCCAATCGATTTGGTCATATAGCAAAAGAGTGTAAAGACAAGGACATAAGTCCAACATGTGGTCTTTGTGGTGATGATCATGACAGTAAGACCTGCAAGAGCACTGTTCACTCCTTCATTAATTGTGAAAGGCATAACACAGCTCCAGGAGTTAAGCGTCAATACAAAACAGATCATAATGTGTTCAATCGTGAGTGCGAGAGCTTTAAGAGAATCAAGAACCTAGTTATCAGTTCTACTAATTATGGATAATTTAACTGATCAAAGTTTTAAAAGCAATTTGAACCTAGAGCATATATCATGGAGAGCATTCAACAGTTGCTCATAAAGCTCTTCAAAAGCACATAATTTAAAATTGTAATGTTTTTATTAAACTATTTTAAAAGATTATTTTTTTTTTATATATCTTATGAAATTTTATACTTTACTGAACTTAACTTGATTAATCTAAAGCGAAACTCATTATACTTACAGGCCCTTATAATACATTGTGGGGTAGGGGCCAAATATCAATCAATAAATATTTTTAAAAAACCAAGAACATCTCAATTACTTTCTATGATTTGTCGTTTGAGTTCGAATACGAGATAGAAGTAATCGCTGTTTCAAATTATATGGAATCCGATCCGAAGAGAATATCTTACAATCTTGTTCAATAAAAAAATCAACTAAAAATAATTATCAATATTATCAATTAAGATGCTTTCAATGAATGTAATAGCATAAAATAAAATCGATATTAAATTTCAAAGAATTTCATTTCATTTTCAGTCATTTGTATTGTAATTCATTTAATAATATTTTATTTCAATATTTTATTGTTATTTAGTTTTTATTTGAAAATAAGTTAAAATGTTTTTTGACTATTCTTTTTTTCCTTCCTGGGTATGATCTAGTTAAGATTTTGTTTTAAATATAAACACAAGTTTTATTTGAACAGTGAATCCATTAGTGTTCCCAAACCTCCGATAGGGAACTACAGTCAATACCTTCCTCTCTATTCTCAATGCGGACTAACAAAGACTGTCAACGAAAGCAGAAATTGTTTTCAATACCACAAACACTTCTTTCCCAAAGTGATAGGCGAAAGGGATGTGCGTCTGGGAGACGCCCCTTGGCTAGTTGGCATTTACTGCAAACATCCCTGGTATACGTTCTCGTGAGTTCATATTTTGTTAACATTTATTTATATATGAATTAAAATATTAATTATAAAAAACATTAATTGTGTAAAAGGGATCACTCGTGCGGCGGGTCTTTGATAAGCAATCGCTGGGTTTTAACGGCAGCTCATTGTGTGAAGTGAGTCAACACTTCCGAAAATTTCAAATAAATATCTTATAATAAGTATCTTGAAAACTTTAATTAACTTTACTAAATTAAGTGTCGATGGAACTTATTCTGTATGGTTGGGTCCTGAGTATGAGCAAGGTAAATGGTATGACGTAGAATCAGTTCACCCGCATCTGGACTACTCAGACGTTAGATCCAAATGGCATTTGGATATCGGTCTGATTAAGTTGAAGAGCCAAGTTAAGTTTGAACATAAGGGAAAGTATTACGCAAACAATTTGATTTGTTTGCCGGATATAAATTATATGCACGAACCTGATAATCAATTTGGAGTAATAGGCGGTTGGGGTATAAAGAACTCTTGGGATAGGGGTGACCATATGCTGCCTCAGATTGCAAATATGGAAATCTATTTTGTCACCTTCGATGACAATAATTATCCGGTTCTCAGTAATACATTCATTTCGGGTTATAAGATGACCTGTTCGGTAATTTTTAGTTTATTTTGATTTACGTTAATTGAAATTATTAATTTAACCAGGGCGATTCTGGTTCACCAATATGGATGCATTACATGGGGAGAGCCTATCAAATGGGAATCTATGTGAGGGGTGTACCAAACGATGAGATGTGCGGATCACCAGAAATTGCTGTTTATTTACCTTATTTTATGGATTGGGTTTTGGATGTCATTAAAAATCATTGAAATTATTCTCAAAAACAAATCAATAAAAAATTCAATTCATTATAATTTCTGAAAAAAAGTCTTAATTTTTTAGATTTCTATAGAAATTAGTTTAAAAATATTTTCTTCTCTCACTTTTATCTACTGATAAATCATTTGATATTAAAAAATTTTCAATTAACAAAATAAATCTGTTTGTTAAATCTATCTTGATGATTTATATTTGTCAATCATCTAAATTTAAATCATCAGGTAATTTATTTTTGTTGAAAATCGTTTACCAAAAACAACCGGAAAAGTGATTATCTTTGAAAAGCATTTGCTCTCTCTCTCTCTCTCTCTCTCTCATCAATTTTTCTATTAATAAAACGAGAATTTCATTGATTTTCATCATTTGATTCAAAGCAGAGAAAAACTATTAGTCAGTCCTCTGGAGAGCCAATGCCTCAGAAGATGAGCCAATTTTCTGGTGATTTAGTGTTTGTCTTATCATTTATTTTATTAATTTTTGTGATAATAGTATTCATAATAGTTATGTATTTCTTGAGACTATTTGATTTGACTACAGAATCGTATTACAGCTCCGGGCAGTTGACGACTGTCAACAACCAGTGGAACAACCAATTCGTGTGCCAAACACTTCAGGTGCCGACCTTTGATGTCGACACCACCTCTGGTGATGTCCGTACGTCGTCCGTATTGGGACCGATCGACCCGGATCTTGTCAGCGAAGAATTAGTTGAGCAAGTTTAAATTTTTCCAGTTCTTAAATTGTTTTGAAAATTTAAAATCAATAGAAAAATGAATTTTTATTTTTGAATGTAATTATTTTTTGAGACAATAAAGTAATGTTTGTAAGTTATTTCTTAGCTTGATCATTTCAAATTTCAATTCATTAGCTTGGTAAATTTCATGTTATTTTATATAGATAAACAAACAAGATAATTTTATGATAAAAACACCTTTTTGTCACAAAATTCAAATAAAAATAAAAATAAAACAATTATTTTTCGCATCAAATGAATAAAGTTTTGAATAAATAATAAGTTTTTTAAATATTTGGCAAACATTTGACAAAAGGTTTAATTATTTTTTTCACACAAAATATAACATAAAAAAATACATTCAATTGATTCACTTTTCAGTCTTATTAAGGCAAATGTCAATTCAAATGCCTCTCGAAATATGAATTTCAATAATTAATAATTAATGAGTCGTTTAATGCACTTTCAGTTAATAAGTTATATTCCTTTCGATGGCTCAGAATATTCTGTGCCATAAATATTCATGACTTTCGGCAAACAATTTCTGCTGGAAATTTCCATTAGGTATCTAATGAAATGAACTTGGTAAGTTTAGATTCTGATAGATTTTTAGATATACAATTTACAATGGTATATTATATTTGACAATTTGATCATGGTAATATTTTTTTCCTGAATAATTCAATGGTAAAGAAAATTCAATTCTGAATCGATGACTGGAAACCTAAACAGTATTTCATAATAAACTATCAACATTTAAAATGAATAAGAATGAAAAAAATGTAAACAAGGTTAAAAATAGGTATAACCGGATGAGTTATTTACAAATAAAATGAATTCAAAATATTTTTCAAAATTATTGTTCAAAAACACATTAAAAGTGGAATTCAAAGAATTTTTTCAACAAAAACAACAAAAATTCCTCAAATAATGGGAACAACCGATAGAGAGCTCAGAATAAATTCGAGTACCGATCCGTTCAGTACTGACAGGAGACATCAAGGTGTAAATCATTGGCACTGGTGGCCACAACCATGGTTTCTCTGGTCCGGCCGTTGGGCGTCACGTGAAGCTCGTGGTGTTCCCCGTAGTCGTCGAAGTTGTGGTGGGGGCCGCAGTATATATGGGACGGCCGTCGCTCAGCCCTCGCTATTATGATATTGTTGTTATTGATTGTGTTTTTACTGCCGAAACACTTCGCGAGAAATGACTGAAAAACATTATAGAGTTCTTTGAATTCCGTCCGAAAGTTGTGGTTAAGCCATCCGTAGAGGAGTGGGTTAGAGCAGGCGCTGGACATACCTGTGCCACGAGTAATATTTTATCAATGTTACATTTGAATTTCAAATGACCTAGATTATTTTCATCTTTTTTTCTGGTATTTTCTACTTTCAAAAAAACATCAAAAATTCAAAATATGTTTATGACTTAATGGACTAAAAGCATAGGCAAAATTGTACTAGATAAAAAAATGAATAAGACATTTAGAGTAGATACTTTAAGTAAGCTAGCTTAATTCAATTTCAATATAAGAATCATCGGAAAACTCAAAGAGATTTTTTGAGTTGTTTTTAAGTAATCCTAAAATCTATTCATTTTTCTGGGAAAACATTTCCCAGAAGTTTTGAATTCAGAAAAAAAGATAAAAATTCAATTTTTTCAAATGATCCGAACAAAGGACAGCATACCTGCCATATGGCAGGTGGCGAACACGATTCGGAAGGTCTGGTCACTGGTGAAAGGGAAGCAGAAGTCGGCGATAATGTTAATAAGATTGAGGGGTAACCAAGAGATGCAGAAAATCAAAGCAATCGAAATGAGGAGTAAATTAGTCTTTCGGGTCCTCTTTCGGAGTCGGCTCTTGATTTTTGGCAACTGTGTTGTGGACGACCTCCGGATAGCCCTTGTCTTCAACTTCATGCAGAGCCGGGTGTAGACAACCGTCACTATAATTATCGGCAAAACGTATTGGAAAACCATTGAGAAGACTGAGTAATAACCCCTTCCGTGGGTTATAGGCCATCGTTCGACACAGAAGTTCACTGATTTGATATATGGTATGTCTATAGGGAATAATTTATCTTGGTTAGTTTTCGGTTAACTTCGATTATTCATTTTAATGCATTTTATTGAGAGTTAATAGTCTGAGATAACTTTCTTGATAAATGATTTTCTTGAATAAAATTCTTTTCAATAAAAAGATAAAAAATAAAAACCCATTTGAAAAATACTCGGAATTTATTCTGTGCTGAAAAGAGTTGAGTTTATTCTGAGTTTTTTTTTAAAAATATTTTTTTGAGAAAAACTTTTTCTGATTTATTAAAGCATTTACTCAATTGATGTTCAAAAATAAAATTTCAATTTATTCCGAGAATAGCCTTATTCATTGAAAATTTCAATAAAGAATATTCTGTTCAACGATAATATCCAAGAGTTTTAGTAAATAACAGCACAGAATAAGTTTTATATCAATGAACAACTATTTATTCTGTGCTATGAAATGGTAAACAAACCGAAATCAAAGGAATAATCCGAAAAAAATAATATTCTATGAAGTTGATAAAAATATATATAATCTTGGTCATATTTACTTAGTTGATGGGTCTCGACGGTCCGATAGAGGAAGAGCGGTAGCGCCAGTATTATAGCGATCTTCCAAATGAGGATCAGTTTGAGTATTGAGCGGAACATACCGTTGCTGTGACTCCCGGAGTGTAGTATCACTTGATATCTGTCCAAAGCTATCGCTGTTATGCTTATCGTCGACACGAATATTGAAGTGGCCTCCAGTCCTACGACCAGTTTGCACATGGTAACACCTTGGATAAATAGATTAAGAGCTCAAAATAACATGACTGGGATTTTATGCATATCTCGAGTGCACTCAAAAAGGCGCGGAATATTCTTAATGTGTTTTCTATGGAAATCAAAGTCTGGTTTCGATTAATAAAGTTTTTACTGTATTTTGTTTTTATCAATAACTTAATGGAAATTATGTTTTGAGGGCTATCCTGGATATTAAAAGATGATTTTGATGGATGAGTTTGAAATTTGAAATCAATTATCCTATTGTACTTTTCCCATGAATGATTAATGAGCATGGTAATTGATTAGCTTTGGGAAAAAAATTTCGATGTTTTTGTCACATCTTTTCCATAAAGATATTATTGAATTGAAATTAAAATTGATTTTTCAGAAAAAATTCCATCCATTAGAATCTTGGTTAATACAAATGAGATTAAACTAAAATTAATTAGTCTTGCTTGTTTATGAGTCTGGTTATATTTTATTGTATGCATTAATTGAAGATAAATCTCAGCCTTAATTAATATTCAGCCAAACGTTTAGCTGAAAGTAATTCAGAGATTTTCTTCTCTTTCATCTTTTCTGCTGAAGTATTTTAATCAGGGTATTAGTGCCGGGAATACTATTCAGGGATACACATAAATAACTCGAATAAAAAAAACGTTAAAAACATTTTATTTAATTAATTTCTATTTTGTTTGAAGAGATTTCTAATTCAGAAAATTCAATAGATTCGTGGCACTAATTGGACCAGAATTAAAGGATCAAGGCATTTACCATGAAATAATTATTAAACTCATTTAATAATGTGTACTATAAGTGGGTTTAATCATAAGAAATGTTAAATAACAGTATATAAGACATGTATAGAATAAAATAACATGCACATTTCAATTTATGGTAAAATGATATTTTAATTGACATTTAATCTATTCTTGGCTACGGGTTCAATCGTTAAATAATATGTTATTCATGGAAACCAAGGGAATTATTTATTTGTCAAATCTATCCTTGGTTTTTCCTCATAAATATATTATTCATGATATTATACATTCAAAGAAAGGCATAATTTTTTTTAATCTTGCAAATATCTTTATTCTAATGATCTTGCATTATGAATAAGGGAAATATTCTTGTTTTTTTCAACTGTAAATGATTTGAATCGAGTAAAGTTTAAAAAGTTATTTGAAATTTATGTTAAGATCCCTTATCTCTAGACATGAATACAAAACACGAAAAATATTTTTTGAACAGAATATACGGGGAATGACCTCAAGTTTAACGACCAATAGTTACAGAATATAAAGTCTACAAGAGATGAATTAGCCTGGAGCATTTTCAAACTTGTTCAAATGAAATAATTTGATTCAAACAAGAGTTTAATGAAAACTTTTTAATCAAATATTTGTTTTTTGATATAAATTTAATCAAAGATTTGATGAAAAAGTTTTTCGTTTATAAAAAAAAAGTCTTTCAAAAAATTTTCTGAACAAATATTTGATAACTCATTAAAATAAGATTATTTTTCAACCAAGATAGATAAGCCTCCAAGAATATTCTGTTCAAATATCTGTTTTACCATTTGAAATGAGTTTTCAAATGATAGGTGATTTTCACTGAGAAAATTGGCTGAAAATATTTTATTCTGTGCACAGAATTGCATTCAAATTGAATGGCGAAATGGCTTTTCATTATCTATGAGAGGACAGACATCATCATCACTGTGTGTATAGGAAAAGCAAATTGTTTTCTGAAGGAGTTATCAGAAATTTGATACAAAAAAAAGTCAATAAGAATATCAAATTCACTCGAATATAGACATAATAAGAAATATATTCAGAATTATAGTAATCTATGAAAACAACATAAATACAAAGCAAACAGTTTTCCCACACTTTCTCTCTTAGCTGTTGTTCCCAAAAAAGTTGTGGATTTGTATCAATACATAAATCAAATATTTATTTATCGCAACATTAAGTCCGACACGAATTTGAAACCACTCCTGAAAAATGAGTTCAATTTTTTCTCAATATATAACTCATATAAAAACAATAGATTTTAAGGATATATAGATTGTATATAACGTATATTAGTTCAACGATTATATGACATCTATAAAAATATATAATAATAATTGAAATTATGTTTCAGAATGTCGTAAACGACACCAAAAAAGGCTTTTTTGTTAAGACATTAAGTAAACCCAAATTCAAACCCTGTGATAATCAAGGTGGTAAATCACCCAGATCACTTCTATCAATCAAAATAAAGTGCAAGAATAACAAATTAATTGCAAGATATTAAAGAATTTCACTGAAATCTTCAAACAATTTTAAAAGTTCAAAGTTGTGTGGAGATTATTCCATCTTGGTGATATGTTGGTTAACTTGATGTTTTCATTCTGTGTCATAATTTCAATTTAATCCCTGACATCAATCTCTTTATTTAAGTACCGGATCTCAAGAATTGACTCATTAATGGATAGACTATTTTTACTCAGCCGTCAATAGGGCTGAAGCCTGGGATCAATAAAATTGATTTTCAAATAAAATCATTTTTTCTGCTCTGATTTCAATGAATAGGGTGAGATATTTGATTTGACATTACCAATCGACCTGGATCATATTTTCTCATTAGCACTGATAATGTATGGAATTTTATCATTTGTTTTCATGAATTATATAAATAATAATTTTTTTTCGCTTATCGTCTATTCGTTTGAATAAATTGGTTATTAATTTACTGAAACACAGGTAGAGGGAGGGGCGCACAGGTTGTCGTGCAATCAATTCATATTATCTTGATTAATTAAGCAAGATCATAAATTTAATCTTTTACATTTTATACTAGGTAATGAGTCATTGTATACTGGGTAATTACTAATTACTAATGACGCACTTGATGATAAATGATTCGCCTGTTAAATCGACCAGGGTTTAATGATAATCACCCTGGAAACACCCGGATTACGTGACATGGTAAAAGATATGTGCAAAAAAAACAATTTAAATGATCTAGTTATCTTATTATGACGCCTGAGATAATGTCAGCTATTTCTCAATAATCTAGACTATTGACGTAACTCATGATAATCTAGCTCAATTACCATTAATAGAATTATCAAGTTTCTTGATATTTATTACAAGGAATTGATTGCACAGAATATTCTGATTTGAATTTTTCGCAACACTTACCGAAAGGCCAGTACTTGACTGATATCTCGACCAATGAGAAAGGTATTGTGAAGAAGCACAACAACAGGTCACTGATGGCCAAGTTTATTATGAATAGGTTCCTGGATGTCCTCATCTTTGGCTTACGAGCGACGACTATGCAGACGAGTCCGTTCCCTATCGTCCCAATGAATATCAATATGGCGTAGGCTATGACCAGGGATATTAGACTGGTTTTATCCAGGGCCCTGTTGTTGATATACTGCTGCAACCTATCCATTAGCTCATTGATCTTCTCCGTATCTAAAATAATTTCACCAAGATAATTAATTATTTATCGTAGAATTATTTTCGAATTTTTCCGCTTGGCGCATTAATTTTTGAATAATTTAGCTCAGTTTAATTAAAACGAAACTTTTCCATGCAATAAATTAACCAAGATTAATCAAAGTGAATTTCCATAATTACTTGGTATTAATATCTTGGTTTCTAATTAAGGCTTCTTATGATTAAAATCCTTTAAATTTTTTATCAAAAGAATTGCTTTTTATTTGTAAACAAAAAAAACAGAATATTCTTAAGAAACTAAAGAATAGATTCTTTTTTAATCAGAATTTTTTTGATAAAAATTTATTCAAAGATGAGATTCACTTCAACCGAGCACTGGATAAATGAGGTAACGCTCAGAAACAGTATCTCAAAAAACATAAGAGGGAACGGGTGTTCCTGACTGTGCGCCCAGTGTTTTGCATAATGTAAGACAAATAGATGAGTGTGTGAGCGGAGAGAGAGTCCACTGAAGGGAACGACTCATTTAATTAGTTGAGAGGTTTGTCTATCAATACTCTTAAAACAATTTGCTTTTGACACACATTTTGTTTCTAATGGACACAAACTCTTATGAATTGATGAGAAAAGTATAGCAAAAACAAAACCTAAACTCAATTCAATGGACGTTATTCTGTGCTCTAATCTCAGAGGATGTGTTTTTGATTTACAATTAGCCTAACCTTCGGTTCAGAGATTTATTCGTAAGTTTTTTCATCAGGAAAGCAGCCGTTCCTCTGATTTCTAGGAAATTAGAGGACAGTTGTCTCTTTATTGACAAGATCATTGCCAAGAGTACTGTTTCCCCGATTCCTACAATTTTTTATGAGTCAAAGGGAATGCCATTACATAACAAAAACACTTCTAGAAAAACAATAAAACTTCTGGGAAATCATGAAATTTCATCCTGGATCAAAAGTAAAAGCCCTTAAATCCCATCTAGATCATTCCAGATTACCTAGAATCATAATAATTGTTGGGAAATTTCGAAATAACAGATAATGTTTCAAATTAACTTGTTTACTCTTCTACTAGCCAGTTGAGATTCCCATTTAATTCTAATTAAATTAGAAGCTTGCACATCTATGAATTGATAGCTTAATATTGTGATTAAATTAATTTTGTTTGTTAGTTTTGAAAATTTAAATTCCCTGGAACATTACGCACATATATTAACCTAGTTTTATATAATGAGCTATCTAATTTAAATAAATCTAAATAAGAACAAAATTTAAATAAAATTACCTTCGCTATCTGGATAAGTTGTGTTGATATGTGTGACATCCATTGTAAACACGGGTTCGCACATTAACTGACAAATAATTGACCACGGGTTGAATTCCACGAAAAAAGTTGATAACGTTTTTTATTCAGAACAAGATTAAAATTATGACCAAAAGGATTACGATATTATTAAACATTATTCTGAGCTCTTCTTCTCTCTCTTTCTCTCTCTTAAGTTGAAAAACCAAAACACGATTTTTTCGGCGAAACTCTATTTTGAAATAAATTTTGTGATAAAAATAGTGTTAGAAAAGGCTGTAATCAAATCAAATAGTGTCTTATCTTTCAGTTTGTTTGCATTAAATGTGTTATTAGTTTTTGAAAAAGGATATTGAGTTTTATTGAGGTCTTTGAAATTTCTTAGTTAAGATAATATTTATGTAATGATTGTTATTGAATAATTTTAGCTAAAAATATAAACTGGCTAAGTTTGTGACCACGCAAGTTTTTCTTTTCAATTAAAAATGTAATTTATTCTTACACAGCAAAAAAACCAGGTTTAAAGAAAAGTTATGCAATGTTCAAGCAAATAATCAAATTAGATGAAAGTTTTCTACCAAGATAAATAAAAGAACTAGATTAAATTTTTTTGCCAATTTTCTTGGTATTACTCAACATTTTCTTAGAACTTATTTATTCAATTGAAAAGTTGGAAAAGAATTGAATAATATTTACATAATTTCAGTGAAGAAATTCAGTATAAAAACTTTCTGGAGCAAAATCTTCTTGAATATAATCCGTGCATAAAATCATTATCAATAAACTTGGATAAAAAGCTGAATCATTTGGTCGAAATTGATGTGAAAATCAAAACAAAACTTTTCTTTTCAAAACTCATTCAATAAGTTTATTGACATTTGTTTTGTAAATACAAAAGACTTTTCTCTGAATGAAATATAATAATAAAAAAAAACAATTGTATTCCTATTCTTCACAATCGAGGGGACAGACGCACAAACTATAAGCACAGCACAACTCAAATATCAAGAATTGTTATAATAATAATCTGAAGGAAAGCCAGTTTCCAGTGGTATGAGTGAAGTCATGAAAGGAAAACCATAGAAACATAACATCAGAATCTAAAATACAACTCAAGAATCGCTCAGAATATGTGCGTCGGCACAGACTTTGAGCATAGTTTCAGCTAAAAGAGAGGGATAGCACTCAACAGAGAGTTACCTGATTTTCGACACTCGACTCCTCTTTAGCACAGAATAACAAAACTAATTAACACTAACTCTAAGATAATTGAATCCGAGTCTTAATTTTCGTCATAAAATCCCTGTCACACCCTATTTATCAGTAAAATGAGCAAGATAGAATGTGCCCTACCTTGCTCATTGCTGGAAACTTTCATTAGACACAATCTTCGCAATAATTATATAAAGAAAATGTTTTTCGAGATATGAATACAAAACTCGTTTTCAATTCAATTCAATCAACAAATGGATTACAAAATCAGTTATTTTTGAGAATTCATTTGAATTAAAGTCATTTTTCTTTTGAGTTTTTCAAATACATAGCAAACTTTAAAATCAAATGCAATTATATGTATCTATTCGTAGATAAGTTTATAAATTTTTATTCGGCTTTTCTTTTGAGATAAATATATAGTTTATATTCAGAGCCCAAAGAAAATGTTAATTCGTTTTCAGAAATAAATTTTTATAAAAAAAATTGAAATAAATTACAGAAAGAAATGAAAACACATTTCATAACCATTTTTTCAAGAAATACGATACGAATTGGATTTAATGAATTTCAACCTGTTTTCAGTTTTCTAAACCTGCAATTTTGTATCAAATGAGTTTTCGAATAAATGAGCCTGCTGTTTTGATGAATTATCAAAAATAGACTATCTCGAGTTCATTTATGAATTGAACAAGATTAATTATGAATACAGTATTAATCAAGTATTCAATTGAAGTAAAATATCTCTTGAAATCATTAACGAAAACATTATTCAAGTTCTCTCTCTCTCTCTCTCTCTCTCTCTCTCTCTCTCTCACCTCAATATTGAACAGAATATTCTTAAACACATTAATTTATTCTTGCAATTCATAAATCAGTTGAGAATAGATGTAATTATTATTAATTACATTATTATTAATATTTTCAAATAATTATATTTCACTTATTTTGTTCTCAAATAAGATTTTCCCGGATAAGTATGGAATCATATATCAGAAGATTTCCAATTTACACATATTATCAAATAGCTTGCGGATAATTATTCACTAAAATCCTGTTTTAAAAGTTTATTCATTACCCTAAAGATTATCAATAAACTAGAGAGATCAGTTTTGCATAGTTGCAACCTTGCTTCCGATTATTTGCCTCCTATTCAATTTATAATTAGCTGGGATATGCAAAAATAATACCCACTATTAGGATCAATCAGGATAAGTGGAAAACCATGTAAACTTGTTACGTAATGACTAGGGGAATTATAAAGTAACCATGCTAATAATATTAATGAGCTGAATAAAATCATAAATTATGTAGGAATTGAATGTAGGTTTCCTAGAATTTTAAGAATTAAAATTACCTTTGACATTTTTATTATGCTCTTGGATAAAATGTATATCAAAAATCGAAATGATATTAACATTCGCTCAAAGAAACCGAAAAATCAAAAAAATATTTATTATATAAAATAAAAAATTTAATCAATTTATATAACCCGGAGCTATAATGGGCATTGTCTTGAAATTTTCCAGATTTGCTAGATTATCTTGCATAATTTTAAATTTGAATTTTTCATTGCAATAAAAACCTTGAAAATTTTTCATTCACTTTAATCCGGATAATAAAAATCAATAAGAACGTACTCGAGGTAAGACATGATTTTCAATGAAGTCTATTGTGTTTTCAAGAACAAATAAAATCTCATAACTATTCTATGAATAAATTATCAGATTTTCTTCAAACATCAAGATCATAGGTAAACAAGATCATTGTAAAAACATGAAGAAAATGTTTTTATGTCGGTTTAAATCAAAGGCATTAATATTCAAAACCGATTTCAAACTCAAAAACAAATATTTGACTCAATTTCTACTCTAAAAGAGATTTCTTGAGAAATGTTTTCTTTGAAACGCTATAAACCTGGTATTTCTCAACATTATCTCCTTGTTTATTATCTGAACATCAAGAACAATCAATAATCCATTAACTTTCAGAAATAATAACCGGAATACCGGGGAGTCGTCTCCCGGTGCCGAACCGTTATAGCAAAACATTAAATACAAATATATTTCTAAATATTATTTATTAATAATTGAGTTAATGTTGTATTGCATTCACTAATCGTATGAATAAAACTCTGGAAAAATGGTTTAGTAGTCAACATAATAGAGACCATACGACTGTCCCCTCAAACCGGGTGATGATCAGGCGCTGTCTTATTGACAAAGACATGCTTGAAATTAAGCTAGCACCCACGTAAAATTGAAACTTCACCTTGGTTGTTCCGTAATTCAATAAAAATCTAATCATATTTTTAATGTATAAGAGAAAAATTTAATGAATGTTCAAGATCAATTCTATTAAAATATTCTGTGCTATTCTGTGCCCGAATTTTGTTATTCTCGAGAAAACGAATTCAAAAAACTCATCAATCAATTCAATATCAAAACATTTTATTTTCAATCCAGGAATATGTCATTTGAATAATTCAAAAAATGATCGAGTACAGCGAAATTCAACCAGCCAGGGTGATCCTGGCAGAACTACTCTGCCCCGACCTGGTTCACATCTACCGGATTAGAGGCCGGTGTGTGCGTAACCCAAAGCGAATGACCTGGGCAGTGTCAAAAGCAACAAGCTTAATGTGGCTGTTCCTATGTCTGGTTATCCTGAGCGCCAACCTATTGCTCTATCGCCACAAATGGGATATCTGTTCAATGCCTTTGAAGCGGGTGTCGGCCACCTATCGGGACTGGGATCGGGAGTGCGCCAGAGTTCAGTCAAATGCGGAATACCTCCCGTTCACAATGAAACACAAAGCGGTCGGTCCTCTAATTCATCAGATTCTGGTCATAACTATGCTGTCACTGATGACCGGTTATGCTGTGCTCTCTGATGACCGCCATTTGGTACACCTGTGCGCTCACGCATTGGCTAATGTCTGGTACTTTGACTTCTGGCACAACAGACATATACTGTTCCTAATTGGGTCCGTCCTCTACCTATTGGCCACTGTTTTCCTATTGATTGGGATCTTAACGCTATTCGTGTTTTGCTCAGCACTTGAGGACGGGTTTCATATCGAGAGCCCAAATCTGTATCCTTTCCTCTATCTGGAGGACAGCTATTGGGGTCCGGATATCGACCGGTCTTTAATCAAACCCAAGAAGCGATTGAATGATTGGATCAATAAAATTGAAATTATCGGGTAATCCCTGAATAGTAAACTTGATCCTTTGGATCAGGATTATTCACCGTGATAATTCTGATCAAATGATCAAGTTATATTAGTTTTCTATTCACTTGATTTGAATTGATTTTTGCACAGAATTTCAAAAAGAATAAATTCATTTGGCTTTTAACCTTGTTAATTTTCAATTGGCTTTTCATTGAATTACTAAAGGAATTCTTATCAATGAATAAATTCATTCACTTTTTGCTTTCCCTTCAATTCTATACTCATTTGAAATGAAAAATAAATTCATTGAATAAAAAAAGTTTCAAAAAAATCAATTGATTCTAATCATTGAAAAATTTAATTTTCATCAAAAAATTTAATCAAGCATATTGAATGATAAATGATCTTGTTGATTTCATGAAATTCAATTTAATGTCGATAGTCTGTGTGAATTAAATACAAATAAATCACTTATAGCTGGAAACACTTTTAAACGATAATCAATTCAGCTAGAAAAATATTCCGCTATATTTATCTTGCAAGACGTCAATTACAGATAAATTAAGGCACGAGCTAGATTAATTGAAATTAGATTTCGAAAGCTTGATAAACGAGTAGAAGAATTCACTGGTTCTGTGAATCCATTAGCAGTGAAATAATTAACCATGTTAATATTTATCCCTGGCGAATTAAAAAAAAGCATTCCACAAACAAGAAGTGTTGAATTAG
Source organism: Tectocepheus velatus (assembly GCA_034700625.1). NCBI lineage: Eukaryota > Metazoa > Arthropoda > Arachnida > Sarcoptiformes > Tectocepheidae > Tectocepheus > Tectocepheus velatus. The sequence continues at coordinate 23,088 of JAQIXV010000599.1, forward strand.
ATTTTCCATTAGCCTGGCTTAATCATCAGGGACATCTTCAAGACTAAAATGTTCATAATTTATTATAGGATTTATTTTTATCTTGTTCATTTGAAAGCATCTTTTTTTATCTATTTGTTTACTTAGACTTCACTGGTATTAGGCCCTGATTTCTCAGCAAATTTGATCCTAGGATAGAGTTTCTTGGTAATTGAGAGATATATTTGTTCTGGTCATTCAATTCAAGATGAAACTCATTCGATGAATACCCGAATACTTTTTCTTTTCCAAATTCAAAGACCAAAGCCTTAATGTAACTGAAATTGTCAGAAACCATATGACTGCTCAAGCATTCAATATGAGAGGGGAACGTGTCTTCTCAATGCCAATGACTGATCCGGGTATAAATTTATTCAAAATCGTGGCTTAATCTCAAACTTTTCTCTCAAAACACGTAAAACCGATTCAAATGTAATAAAATTTTTTGAATTTTATTTAAAAATATATTTTTTTGAAAATGAATTCATCGTTGAATACCAAGAATAACAAGAATTAAATTTCAAATTAAATAACTTTTACTCGAAAAAATCCTTGAAAAAAAGTATCAGGTTTTCAATTATTCAGTTGATTTTTAATTAGAAAACTGACAAAAATGTCCCAATTTTTGTTTGAAAACTTTTTTTTAAGAAGAAAAAAGTACTCGGATTACAAACTGACGGATAAAATTGAGAATTTCATACACTTCAAGATAAGATTTCTTCATTAATCTTGTTTGTTTTAGTTTGAAAATTACCCAATTATAGCCAAGAGTAATCAGATTTCATTTATTTGTGTATTAATTATGAAATTTCTTATCAAATAAGATATCAAATGAAAAACTATTTCGATATTATATTTCGATTTCGAGAAAAATTTATAATTTTTCAGAAATTTTCAACTATTTTCTCAAAATTGAAAATTGATTCTATCAGGAGCTATGAGATGATCATGATAAATTTGACGTAAAGTAGATTACAGGGGAATTGAATTACAAAATTACTTTCAAATGCAATTTAATTCAGGAGAAAGTATTTCAGAATTTAATCCAAGGATAGAATTGACGTAAAAAGGGTATCATTAGATTCTAATGAAGATTTTATCAAGAAACAATTTCACAGTTGATAAATGACCAAGAAAGTTCAAAAGAAAAATCAATAAAATCAACAAGCTTATTCTCGAACAAACCTAATCCAATTTGTCCAAGATAAATATTTACAGAATTTTCTTGATGATCTTGTTTAAAAGTCCCAAGAGCACTATTTTTAGTGTTTGACTACTTGTGAATCTCAAAATTATTATTATACGTGACTAACAATAGTTCAAAACTAATCCTTCAAATCTCATCGACTCTAAAAATACATGAAATGCTGGGAATCATAACAAATGTTTGGGAGAGAGAGAGAGAGAGAGGGAGAGAGAGAGAGAGAGAGAGGGAGGGAGGGAGAGAGAGAGAGAGAGAGAGAGAGAGAGAACTATCAAAATATTTTCTTAACAACCATTGCCTAAGATATCAGCATTTAATCCGAATATAAAGGCAATTGTCTGCTTATTTGCTGGATTCTAATATTATCTTGGTATGTCAATATAACTTTCACTTATAACATTTTCAACTCATATATCCAGATTATTTAGAATTTAAACGCCAGATTGCTCTTTCACAAACAAATAGCTCCGAGAAAATTAGGTTTGATTAAATGCAAACATCATTTGATTTAACTAGGAAGATAAAAAAAAATATATCCAATTAAATTTCTTTTTGCTAGAACAATTTACAGGCGTAAGAAAAACTCATTAAGTCAAATGATAAGCACTAATAGGATCTGAGCGCCAGATGTTTGCTCTTAGAAAAAAAAGTTTCAAATTTGAAATTCAAATAATCTTTTCTCTAATAAATTGGATTTAGTTTTTGAAAAATCAAATCAAAAGTAAAAACAAAACAAAATAAATTCACTCCTGAAATGACACTTCATTGCAACACTCCCTCGCTATTAGCCTTCAAAAAACAATGAGCCCAACAGTTGTTACGCGTAATCCCTGTCCTCTAATAACCAGTCCCTTAATCCCAGTAATCAATAATCGAGGATATCTTGAGATCAATTCAAACGGATTGAAAGCAATATTTTTTATTTCGATATAAAAATTAATTAAAAAACTTTTTATCAGTGAACAGGATTTTGATAGCACACCCTCACGTGCTTTTATTGCCCATGATAAAAACGAGCTAGCAACAAATTGCGACAATCAAGGAGTGTATGTTTGTCGGCCGATAGCCAAACAACAGCTAAAATCAAGTGTAATATCAATTGATATAAAACTCAGCACTTATTCTGAGCGAAGAATTTCTCTCTCTCTCTCTCTCTCTCTCTCTCTCTCTCTCTCTCTCTCTCTCCCAAGTTTTGAGCGAAAAATAATAACTTTTATATAAGAGATGAAACGCTTTGACCGATAATTACCGAAACAATTCACGTCTGAACTCGTGATCC
>JAQIXV010000600.1:0-25573 GCA_034700625.1 Tectocepheus velatus
ATCTCTGGTAATTCTGTAGTAGAAGGACTCTCTGTTGTGGTCGGAATTTCTGTAGTCGAAGGAGACTCTGTTGTGGTTGGACTTAATGTTGTCGACAAACCTTCTGTAGACGACGGACTCTCAGTTGTGATAGGAATTTCTGTAGTCGAAGGAGACTCTGTTGTGGTCGGAATTTCTGTAGTCGACGGAATCTCGGTTGTTATCAGACTCTCTGTTATCGAAGGAAACTCTGTAGTCGAAGGACTCTCTGTTGTGGTCGGAATTTCTGTTGTCGAAGGAAACTCTGTTGTCGAAAAAATCTCTGTTGTCGGCGGACCTACAGTTGTGGTGAAACTTTCTATATTCGACAAAATCTCTGGTAATTCTGTAGTAGAAGGACTCTCTGTTGTGGTCGGAATTTCTGTAGTCGAAGGATGATCTGTAGTCGACTCAGTTGTGGTTGGACTTAATGTTGTCGACAAACCTTCTGTAGACGACGGACTCTCAGTTGTGATAGGAATTTCTGTTGTGGAAGGAGACTCTGTTGTGGTCGGACTTTCTGTTGTGGTCAGAGTCTCTGTAGTCGACTCAGTTGTGCTCGGAAATTTTGTTGTCGAAAGAAGCTCTTTTGTCGTCAGACCTACAATTGTGGTTATCCTGCAGTTATCCATCAATTCATAGTAAAGGGCAAACATCGAGGAATACTTCAAATCAATGAAAGCCGAGTCATCCCAAACATTGACAACCATTTTACTTTGTTTAGTCCCCGTTTCTGAGTTCAGATATTCGCCGCAATACTGTCTTCTGTTGCCCACAACCATAGCTCCCGGTCCACATTTGTCGTCATTCACTGATATCCCTTTGTTTTCTCTCGAATATTCGGAACAAATACTGAAGTAGGAGTTGGCTCTCGAAGACCAGAGACTCAGTTTTATTCCACAAAATCTTTTATCAAAACACATTCTGTACGAGCAGTCACTAATCGGGTCCTGTTTCTTAGCACCTGGCTCAAAATTCATTGCCAGCAGCGGACCACTTGATCGAAAATAGTACTGCTGACAGTTACGAGGAACTGGAATTAATTGTTATAAAATTATCTCGCTCTTTATGCATTTGTTTTATTACCCAGTGCTTGAGAACCACATCTGATGGACACAACAATCAAACTCCACATTCGAGGTCTTAGAGTCGAAGAATTAATAGTTATTGTGAGAATACCCGTCCCTTTCTGGTCAACATCGACGTAAACTTCAGATTAAATTTAATATTAATTTTCAAAACAAATTGAATGACTACATACGGTGCTGTTGAGTTAGATATCCACAGAGCACCGGTAGTTTCGAATTGTGTCCACTTATAGTCAAATTAGAGTCACGACACTTGCCATAAATCGGTCCATCGATTTTGAAATTCACAAAATAAATCCAAACCTGACATACATTTGGTCCAAACGCGTACTCTAAGACAGACTGTCCTGGCTCAGTTGTAAACGCTTCAGAACCTCCTTGGTTATCCCAGTAAACAACAGGAAAATTAGACCTGGTTATTTGTTTGACGGCTTGATATTGTTCTAGATCATAAATTTTTAGTCAATCGAGCAAGATAATATACACTCAGCGTAATACCATTGCAACTGACATATCCAGGTTCACAATAGCCACTTGTTGGGGTGCAAGAACATCTTGAAGTATCGACTTGATTAGGGTCAGTGCAAACACCCAGTTGACCATCTTGTGTTGGAGAATACCATGGATCATGATGCACTAAATAACAGCGATATATGTCTTGGTTGGTCCTTAATGTCCTTAATTCGGCCGATGAATCAATAGCTAGGTGAAACAAGTAAAATTTAAGGCTTTCAAATATTTGCGATATTCACTTACTATTGAAATGAAACTGACAAGGTGAACTTATGAAAACAAAGACCAAGAGTGGAAAATTGATTTTCATAACACTTGTCGAATGAATGACGAAAACACAAAACAATTATTTTTCAGTCAATTTATATTTCGATTTACAGTTGTTTTCAAACCTGAGATCAGTTACAAAATGATTGCTTTTGTAGTAAAACTGTTTCATAAAAACTATTCATTAAATCAAAAGTTTGATTCATTTTATTGAAATGTTTGACTCATTTGCACTAATTTTGTGTCAATTTGTGAATTCAATCCAATAATCATTAATAAAATCCATGAAAATTCCAATATTTGTCACTTAATACGTGATAATAGTCTTGATTTCAAATTAAAATTTTCAAAACATTTTCAATCGATTGAAATCTAATCAAAACATTTTACTTTATAAATTGTGTAATTATTTCAAAACTAACCTAGGTAATCAATCTGAACTGTCTATTTGGCCCACACGTGTAAACATCAAATGGAAAATATCAATATTTATCAAGCTAACCTTAAGTAAAGTTGATAAAATAGTGAACTTTAATGAACGACAGTCTCATTTGAATTGAAGTTCAGATCATTTAATTTAAACCAAAAACTCAAATATTTACACAATTTTTGTTTCATTTCTATTTTAAATAAATATAATTTTCATAATAAATAAAATTGCATTTTAGTCGACAATCCAGAAAAGTATTCCTATTTAAGCAATTAATACTATCAAAAGGAGCTTAGTCTTCATGATCATCATGTTCTTGCTCAAAACCATGCAAGTCATGGCCCTGATGTCCCTTTCCGTCCTCCTTATGAGCCGAATATTTCAACATTTTCTGGTACTTATAGTAATGGGGTTTCTTCTCCTCCCAATGTTTATTACCATGGTACTTGTCACCAGAGTCGTGATGCTTTTTGTCGTAATCTTTCCAACTCTATCAAGGGGAAAAAAGTGATCAATTCCACGATGAAGTTCAATTGAAAATTCATCAAACCTTCTCAGACATGTCATGTTTTTTACCGGATTTCTTAGCTTTTTCATCATGGTACTTTTTCATCGCATGTTTATCTCTATGAATAATAACATCATGATCAATTAGATAACATACGCTTTCAAAAAATTACCCATGAGCATGCTTGTAATGATGATCATCGGAGGTTCCCTTTTTGCCTTGAGCATTCTTGTAGCCATTTTCCTTATCCCAGTTCCATTTCTTGACCAAACCGTTCCCCTTATCCTTATTCCACTTTTGGTCGTCCTTCCACTCCACGAAATCATCCTTTTTCTCGCCTCCCTGTGCGACCGCCCATTTATCACCATGCTTATCCTCACCTTCCTTTTTCATGTGCTCATCAGCTAGGTAAAAATTAAAAATTGAATCCAGCATTTCGATCTTACAACTACCAAAATTAACTGCAGACATACCATACTTGTGCTGGTTACCATGGTGCTGTTTGCCAGCTTTGCCCGAATCCTCTTCCATTTTCTTATGCTGTCCCTTATCCCACATTTCTTTGCCTTTTTTTAGGCCGCCCTCATATGCCTTACTCCAGATATCTTTGTTCTGGGTCTTCTCCTGCTCCTTATGTCCTCCGAGAACTTTCTGAATCATTTTGTGGGCCATATCCATGTCCTGTGCGCTCAAATCTTCGACAACACACCAGACGATAGCCAAACAGAAAACCACTGAATATTTTAAAGCCATAACTGTTTTCACACAAAAATGGTTTTCGTTTTAAAAAACTTTTCAGTTGAGAAACAAATGACTGAATGATTGGATTTAAGTTAAAACTCAAGTTTTTATACAAAAAACTTTCTGATAAATACTGTGAAATACAATACTTATCTTAGTGTTATCAAGGCAAAAATTTATTACTTCCCTTGGAATTCTTGTTCACTTTCTAGGATTTGAATTACAAATATTTTTAAAAATTTAATTCAATACAAAATTAAATAAACAAATATTTTAAACATTAATTACTCTATAATTGAGAGTATTATTAAAACAAATGCGAGAGAGAGAGAGAGAGAGAGAGAGAGAGAGAGAGAGAGAGAGAGAGAGACTCAGCCATGCATTCAATGGTTAAACAATTTTACTTTTAATAAGTTTTGTAAACTAATCAATAAATCATTGAAATTGTTAGATAATTATCCAGATCAATCTAAACATATTTGAGTGAAACCCCAATCAATTTAAAATCTAAAAACAAAAAAGTTATTAACATTTTTCAAACTTGGAGTTCAAGTTTCAGATAAGATCTCCGAAGAAATTGAAATGAAATGAAAACTTCAAATCTATAGACAATTTGATTTACTTTCCGTTTAAATGAAAGTTATTTTAATTTCAAGTTTTTTTTAATTGATTTAAACTTAAATATCAGGAATCGAAAGGTCAGAGTCAAAAATATAATAGATTTGATAGCTTTTCAATATTTATTACAAAATATTTTTAACTTTAATTATTTGTTTGTGTCGTTTCGTGAGAACACCACATATTTTTTGGTTAATATATTTTTAGCGCATTTCATAATAATTTGATCAGAATAAGTGCATTTGACAATTATAAATTAATTAACTAGGTAAAATAATCATGCTTCGATTAATTATGGTCGTACAATCTGTTGGGGCATTCCTCGGGTTTTGTATGACTTCAGTGTTGGCGATGAGAAGAATGAGAAGAAATCCATTGTTTGTCTCAATACCTACTATGGACTGACTTAAACATTGATTAAATAATAAGTACAGTTTTCTATACATCTAAATAATTTTCCAGGAAAGATAATTGTCCAAGACTATTTGGTATTGACTCATGAAAAGTTGGATTTTGTTGTTTGAAGTAAAATAACCGTATAGTTCAACACGAATGAGAAGATCTATGTTATCATTTAGAGAACTAGGTTAAAAAATGATTTTTATTAACAGGCTATTTACCATAATTAACGTGGTCTTTCTCAATGGAGCGAACCCTCCAATTGTGAATCCAAACCAGACTTCACGCGACACAGCCTTAAACATAAGCCATTCTTTGTATTCATTGTCTGACAACTCGTTTGCATTGAATTCATCCAAAATCGCGAATATTTTGTCAGACTTTTCGTGAACTAAACCGCAGACCAAACACGAGATAATAACCTCAACGATGGCTGAGTCTGTGCTTATGGTCAGTATTTTCGCGAAGATCTTTGTCATCGGAGTAGAGCTAATGATGGCCAGGATATAGATGTTTAGCATAACTGAGTACATCGATATGACACTCTTTATCACCAGAATATAAGCCAAATGAGTGTCCATTTCGTTGATATTGTTCCGCATTTCAACGAAGCGTTTCTTAATTTGAATCAATTGTTTGGTCATTACCTGTGGCTGACGTACTCTTATAAAGTTATTTTGACCTAGATTGTTCAATTGGTTAGAAGTGAGCATGTATATTTTAGTGAACTTACCGGTTCTCATTTCAATGATTTTCTTCAATTGTTTGCTCATATCATACAAAGTATGGCAATAAGCAAAGGATATGATATAAGTAATAGAAGACAGTGTCCAAAATTTGGTGAACAAAACGCACATTCCTAACATGGACATTTTCTGGTGAAGATTGTTATCTGATATCGAGATTAAATATGTTGTGTATGAAGTTAAGTGAAAAATGGAAAGCACCCAGACAACAAGAACCAGTAGGGTTTTGAAGTTGCTCATTGAATGAATTTGCTCTCTCATTATTTTCACCAAGATTGTGACGAATTCTTGACCATATCTGTTGAAATGATAGAAGCAAGCATGTTTAAAAATATTCCAACCCATTGCTATTGAGGCCAAAAGGAGAGGCAGTATTTTCGGCAGTTTTTCTGATTCGAGCTTTTTATTGATCTTCTCTGAATTGATGACAAAGAATGTGATGTGATATGAATCGTATATCAAACACAATATTTGTATTAAATATCCGTAAAATCTATAGATTCTGTTGAATGATATCTTTCCCTTTGAGTTCAATACCAATCCTCCGAAGGATATACCGATTATTCTGAGAAACACAATCAATGGACGCAATATTTTGATGTAATTCCTCTCAAAACAGTCGAGAATTCTGCGTTTTATATCAAATTTTGATGAATTTGCTGTTGATTTTGAGAAAACTTCAAAACTGTTTATACGGTTAACCATTTTGTTGCAAGTATTCACTGAACTAAGCCAGCATTTGCCAGAAATGTTAGCTGGAATAAAAGTCTAGCTTATTTGTGAGGAAACTAAAATTTTATAGCAAAGTAAACAGAGTTTTGTTTGTTTTGTGAAGTGCTATCATAACGTTATTGTCGTCTCATTATTATAGTGAAGTACTTCATATGAATAATTAATTTCAGTTTCTATTCATTAGGTTTTAGATGTTTTTCCTTTTATTCGTGAAATTCGATATAAATTATATAATTTGCAAATTGATTGGTATATGAGATATAGAGAATCCTCAGAATTAATGATAGCTTTTAAGTCAATTGAAATGTTATTTTGCTGTTTGAAGAAGAATTACTGTATAGTTGAGCACAAATGAAAACACCTAGATAAATTTAAAATTTTTATCAAATGTAAGTTGAATTGATCAATTTACTGAAATTATAGTCGTCTTCTTTAGTGAGGCAAACCCTCCGATAGTGAACCCGAAACCTCCCTTCGATGCAATAGTCCTAAACATAAGCCATTCCTTATATTCATTGTCTGACAACTCGTTTGCATTGAATTCATCCAAAACTTTAAAAACATTTTTGGACTTCTCGTGAAGTGAACCGCAGATGAAACACGAGATAAACATTTCGATGACAGCAGTTATAGTTCCATATATTAGGATTTGAGTCATCCTGCTCATCTCAGGGTGATCTTTCATTGCAAGAAAGGAGTAGATGTTTAGAAGTATTGAGAAAATAGTATTCATTGTATTCAAAACAGCTGTTAATGAGAGGAGTTTATCGATTCTCTCAACAGTTGCCCTCATTTTTATGTAAAATGTCTTGAATTCGATAAAATTTAATGTTTTTATCCCTGCTATTTTTGAAAACATACTTATTTAATTAATGTAATAGAATATTTAAAACTCACGGATACGCCTTTTATTCCTCATGTTTTCAATGTGTCCACACATTTGATCAAGTATATCTGAAAAATAAATAGAAATGGACCAGGTCATTGAGGGAACCGCCCAAAAGATCACGAATGAGATGCCGTGTGTTATGACTCTACTCATCATAATCGGGGACGTCATATCAGGGTACTTATGGTACACATCTATGATAATGAATATAACAGTCGCCAAATTGAGCAAGGTAAGCGCTGCCAGGCTTGCTACGATCCAACTGATCTTGTTGATCTTGGGAGATATGAAAAGCAATTGCATCACTGATTCAATAATTTGATAGCCTCTGAAGTTCAATAAGAAAACAATAGAAACTGAAAGGATGTGCTGGTATGTCATCAACACTGGCCATAGAATGGATAGGGCTGAAGGGGAACCGAATGAAATTTTACTTGTTTTGTCAAAATTTAATGACACAAATATAGTGAACAACACTTCATATACTACTGAAAAGATTGCTATGAAATAGCCGTAGATTTTGAAAAAACGATTGATTTCTATCTTTCCGTTTGTGTCGATCGAAAGGCCGCCGAATGTTAGGCCGAGACTACGGAAGAAGTATAAGAAAAGTCTTGATAATAGAATATTGTGCTTGTTCAAATTGTTCAAATTGTTCAAATTGAACGTAGACATTTTCATATAAAATATGAGATTTATTTTTCTAACCTAGTTTTTTATATCTACGAAAATTATTTGTTTGAAGTAAACCAATCAATAGGAAATTAATTTTTTCACTATTAATATTTATCATGGTAAACATGACTTAGAAATATTAATTTATTTTGTCGGATCCATGGTGATATAATATACATATTGTTTTGAAAATTTCTATTCTCCATGTGATTATTTACCGTTGACCAAGATTATGGAACCAAGATCCTATATTTTCAGATTTATTGGTTGAATTGATTAATGAGCTTTAATAGTTTAATTATTATTTTTCTCTTTTTAATAACTTGATAAATTATTTTATCAATTACCCGATTCTGTGCCGCAAAGTTTTTGTTGGCTAAAAATATTTACTCAAAAATCAATTGTAATTTCCTTTCAAATGTAAAATACATTCTTTATTTCTAATTAAATATATTCAATACATCTATATTTCAATTAATCTTGACTAAAGATATTAGAGTTCAGAAATAGTGTTGACATTATCAATGTGCTTGTTAATTTTGTTATTTTGCTGTTTGAAGAAGAATTACTGTATAGTTGAGAACGAATGAAAAGACCTAGATAAATAAGGAATTGTTATCATGATAATTTGAATAAAAATTACTAAGAATTACTGAAATAATTGTAGTCTTCTTAAGTGAGGCAAAGCCTCCGATAGTAAAACCGAAGCCTCCTTTCAGTGCAATAGTCCTAAACATAAGCCATTCCTTGTATTCATTGTCTGACAACTCGTTTGCATTGAATTCATCCAAAACTTTAAAAACATTTTTGGACTTCTCGTGAAGTGAACCGCAGATGAAACACGAGATAACCATTTCTACTGCCGAAGAGACGCTCCCATATAATAGTATTTTTAGCATTTTATTAAGACCCGGGTTATCCCTCATTACCAGAAGTGCATAGATATTGATTAGAATCGAAAAAATCGTATTAATTGTATTGAATACAGCAATAAATGAAATGTGTTTATCGATTCGCTCAACAGTTGCTCTCATTTTGATGAAGAGAATTTTGTGCTGGCTCAAATTCAATGTTTCCGCTCCTTTCAAATGCAATGGGTAGACTTGGCCTTGGTAAAAATTGTTTCAAATTAGAAAGAAAATTATCTCAAAACAATAATCTTGTTTACTTACTAACTCTTCTCTTGGATAACCTTTCGATATTTTTGCACATATTGTCCAGTATTTCTGTAAAATAGATAGAAATTGTCCAAGTTACATGGGGAACCACCCAGAACATAAGGAATGAAGTGCCATAAGTGAAAACTTTTAATAACATAACTGGCTCGTTAAATTCGGGATTATTCAATACAAATAAAACACCTAGCACAATAATTGCTATAAAGTTGAGCAAGACGATCGCAGCGAATCCGACATTCTTCAGGCAAATTTTAGCGATCCTGGGACAAATGGAAATGAACCGGATAGCGGTTGAGATGATTTCATACCCTTTGAAATTCAGCACGAATTTAATGTAAACAGCAAGGTAGTGCTGAAAAGACATCAGTATTGCCATTAGGATAAACATGATTTCTGAATTGTATGTCTCATTTTTGTCCTTGTACAACACAGTGTGAATGATGAACAAAATTTCAATTACTGCTGAAACGATTGCTGTGAAATAGCCGTAGAATTTGAAGAACCGATTGATTGCTATCTTTCCGTTAGAATCGATCGAAAGGCCGCCGAATGTTATGCTCAGAGTTCGGGAGAAGTATAACAAGATATTCGATAACAGAATTTGGTGTTTGTTTAGGTTTACCCACATTTTTGTCTTGAAAATTGATTTATATATTTCCGAAATAGTAATATATTTATTATTTAATATCTTTTGAATCTTAAGACTCGACTGAGTTTTTATTTATGAGTTTTTATTGATGATCGATAAAATTAATTAATCATGCTAAATAATTATAATTAAATCAATCACGTTAATAAGAAATGTTTGTTCGAAATATTATCTCTTCTAATGAAATTAATTTTCCTTTGTTTGTATGTATTAACAAGCTATTTTAATCTTATTGATTATTTATCAATTCGCTTGGAAATGAATTAAATTATTAAATTAATAATTTATAAATTAAGTTAGTTAGTTATAAATTAGTTAATAAATTAATTGAATTATCAAGTTATTAAATTTCTTCGAGAAAATCATTCAACTTTAGGTCATTTTTATTGTTTTCTAGGTAGGATAATTTAAATTATTGAATTCTACTTTTATTTAACCCCGGAGTTGTAATTTTATGGTTGCGGATTGTTTTTACAACTAATCTATTGTGAAGAAGAAAACACTTTAATCAATAAAATGCGGATAAAATTAATTTATACAAGTTTATTATTTTTTTCTTTAACTTGAAATTAATTTTGCAATGTATTTACAATTTATATCGATTTTATTTTCAAACAAATGCACTTGACACTGACGCACTTGACATTTTAATGACATTTTAATTTCAATGTAAGTGTGTCTAGGTCGATTTTCTCGTTTGCAAGAGTATAACTGTGTAGTTTAGCACGAATGAAAATACCTAGCAACAAGAGAAATAACAAATGAATTTAATCAATATTTTATTGTTTTTTTTCAATCAAAACTGTAATTCATACCGATATGAGTGTAGTCTTATTGAGTAAAGCGAAGCCCCCGATAGTGAACCCAAACCCTCCCTTTGAGGCAATACTCATAAACATAAGCCATTCCTTGTAATCGTTGTCCGACAACTCATTTGAATTGAAATCTTCGAGAATCTGGTGAAACGTCTCTGACTTCTGGTGAAGAGAACCGCATATAAGACAAGAGATAATCATTTGGCTGATAGAGGAAAGGGTGGAGAAACCCATCACTTGTATAACACCAATAAGTTTCAGGTAATCCTTCGATGAGGTCAAAATGTAGATCATAAGTAGGACTGAGAAGATGGTGTTCACTGTGTTTATGACCTGGATTATTGATAAAGACCTATCGGATTGTTTAATTGTTTTTCTCATTTTTATGAATAATTTCTTCAGTTTTGATAAATCATTAGATTTTTGTTGAATTTTGAAATAACGATCCGTCACTTTATTTGATTGTAAAGGATAACCAAGCTCTTATTTTTTGAAAATTCAGATATTAGTCACCTTATCGAAAGCATTCTGGAACTTTTACCTTGGTCATCTGAATGCCATTTGGTTTTGAGATCCAACTCAATTTTATCCAGAATTTCGTTGAAATAGATTGAAATCATCCAGGTGACAAACGGAACGAACCAGAATATAACATTCGAGACACCGTGAGTAACTGTCCTTGCTACCATTACGAGATTTTGGTGCTTTTCCGATTTTAACATGGCATCAGCCAGTATGTAAAAGTTAGCCAGCATATTTGCTGTCAACATTACCGAGGCGATGACCATTTCCTTGTTGATCAATTTGATCTTGGGTGAAACTCTCAGAATCTGAGCCACAGAATCGATCACTTGATAGCCTCTGATATTAAGAATTGCGATGATTAAAATTGAAAGTAAATGTTGCAAGGTCATCAGCAGTGGGCACAGAATAGCCAGTAATGTTGATGTACCAAAATAGTCCTTGGTAGCTTTATCTATATCGATAGATAGGTATAGAGTCAAAAATACCTCAACACTTATTGATATAACAGTCGCCAGATATCCATAATATCTGAAAAAGTTATTGATTTTGATTTTTCCGCTCAAATCAACTTCAAGTCCACCAAAAGTGACGCCCAGAATACGGAACATCCAGAGTTGTAACCTTGCTATTCTCACTTGTTTCTTATTCATTAGATTTAACATTTTGCTAGCTGATATAAACACTATTCAAGTTAAAATGAACAATACAGTAAATGTGTATGTTAGTTAGAAATTTAATTCAGTAATAAAATAGGAACATCAAAATATAGCCTTAAATATTTACCTAGATGAAATTGAATTCTTGATTAATATTTGATTAACACTCGAATAATTTCAATATTAAATATTGTATTTGCATGATCAATATTTGATATGGGTCAGTATAAACGTACAGTATTTTCTTATCGATCAGGATTAAATTCTTTTGACTAATTTCAAGTTCAATTTTAGTTTGTTTACAGTAGAATCAAAAGTGCAATTATTTATGACAGGAAACTTTCCATGATCACTATTTTATAGATCCCGGACTTTAATTACTAGAGATGTTAGTTATGAGAGAATTCTGGAAATTACAAAATAATTTTTGTTATCATTTACTCAAAATTCTTACATAACTTCCAATTGAGATATGATTTGTGGTATTAATCCCAAGAATTGATCCAAAAGTATTAATAATTTATTGCCACAAAAGTGTTCCAAGACATGGGAACAGCACTGCATTGTAGTGTAGTTTTAGTGTCGTTTTAAATCCTTTGCGTAATTTAGTTATAAAATTTATAATTATATATTAGTATAGGTCTTAAGTGTCATTTTCCTATGACTTTATTGTCTGAGAAAATAATCGTATAAATAGTGAAATAATTTAATAGATTTTTTCATTCATTCAGTCTTTTGTATTGATAATCAACTCTAAGGAAAAGCGTCTGAAAAGACCAAACGTTATGTCAATTAAATTACTCTTATTTATAGCGAAGCGAAAGAACAGTTAAAATATGTCGAAAACCACTACTTTTGAGACATTTCTTCATTTACTCAATGGTTACGTCGGAAGTGGTATTCTGGCCAACCCTAAAGCATTCAGGTATGATCAAGACCATTCTTTATATCAAGGCCAAATATCATTTTATCATTTCTTTCTAGCGATGGTGGCTTGGTAGTTTCATCAATTCTGACCCCGATCATTGGTCTGTTGGCAAACTATTGCATCCATATGATGGTTAGCGTCAATGAGTTTGTTTGTTCCAGGTTAGATCTGCCAGTGCAAGATTATCAACAGGTATAATCTAATTTCAAAGTTTAATGGGTGATAATGAATGTGACCTTGGTGATTTCCCTATAGGCTGCCGAATATGCCCTTGAATTGGGACCAAACTGTCTACAGAAGTATTCAAAGACATCGAAATTCATAACATCTGTATTTATTCTGAGCAGTCAAGTGGGTGCCTGTGCTGTTTATTACCTGTTTATAGCGGAAAATCTCAAAGCTGTAAGTGCTTGCTCATTAAAAGCCAACTAATAAAAGTGCACTTTAGCTCAATTTTTATTGCTTTTTGAATAATTATTTGTTTTGTTATATAATAAATGTTATTAATAATGAAATCATTTTTCTATAGTTTTTTGAAAATTTAGAGATTTTTGATAAACACTACGAATTAGAAGTCTATATGGCAGCTATACTTCCTTTGTTGATCTTGCTCACATGCATAAGGAACATAAAGTATCTGGCTCTGCCCTCAACTCTGGCCAATATCATGCAATTAACTGGAATGTCGATAATTGTCTACAATCTGGTGACAGACCTCCCCCCTAACGTTATTAGTGAACGCAAATTAGTTGGCAATAAGTTTGCTCTCTATTTCGTTACCACTATTTTCAACTTCGAGGGCATTTCTATAGTAATTTGAATTAGGCATTGAAATAATTCTAGCATAACCTGCTACCTTTTTATCTTGTTATTATAGGCGATGCCGTTATATAAGTCGATGAAAAACCCGAAAGCTTTCGGCAAACGGTTCGGTGTCATCGATATAGTGATTGTGTTTATAATTTCTTTCAACTTCATAATGGGATTCCTTGGTTATCTCAAATATGGGGATGGGGTTGCAGCCAGTGTTACCATCTCATTGCCTGATAGTATGCCATTAATTACAAGTTTAGTTTTATTGATTAATTTGGACTGACTTTCAGCACCACTTTATGCGAGCGTTCAGATGATGTATGCGGTGGCCGTCATAATGACGTATCCGATCACAATGTATGTCCCCATTGAGATGTGTTGGCCCGATATCAAAAGGAACTTGGTCAACAAAAAGCTCTCTATGAATGTGATAGATGTTTGCGACTTTGGATTTAGAATTGGTTTGGTCATTCTTACCTGTAAGTTACCATGGCCATTTAAGCAAAATATCTTGACCAAATTTTAAACTAATTCAGATGCAATGGCTTCATTGATACCTGAACTTGACTTGATACTTTCATTGGTTGGTGCCTTAACTAGCAGGTAACTTTTATTGTCTCAGTTTTACCTTGTTTAATTAATTGATATTTTTATAGTTCGATAGCCATAACAATTCCTGCGATTCTGTTTGCGATTTGTTTTTGGAATGAATGCAAAAGTATTTAATTTGAATCTATATTGATCTTGGTCATTCACTTAAACTTTTATTCAAAGGTAATTTAAGCCGATTTTGGATTGTTTTCAAGTCTTCTGCAATTGTTTTGGTCGGAGTTTTGGCATTTATTTTGGGAACTTATTATAGTGTTATTGATTTGAGAACAGCCCTCATCGATAAGGAATAGAAAAGTATTTAATTTGTTTTCACTTTTATTTATCGATTTATTTATTACGAAAATATTTTATTGATTTTAATAAAAGAATTTGAAACGAATTTTCAGTCAATAAATCAATTGATTTCTTATATTATTCGATGTTTTCCACCAAAAATGTCTCAAATCTGAAGAGTTTGGTCTGAATCGCGTTTAACTGTTTTCAGAGAAATCAAAATCATTTGAATTTCATTTGAAATTATTTGTGAATTACGTTTGAAGATAAAAATAGCCAAACATATTGATCCGGACACTACTATCGCGAGCAAAACTATCAGAAGAATGGGTGACGGATGGGATGAACTATCGTTTGATTCTTCAGCTCTTCGACGAACTTCTGTTGAGTTCGTAATCTTATCGTTAATCCAATCGACAAAATATGAGACTCGTGTGAAGTACTGCCGGTTTTGGGTACAACCGCTCGATTGGTTACCAACAGTGACTAATATACCGATGAGGACAGCTCTCTCTCCATCAAACTGTACTAATGGGGAACCGGTGTCACCCTTTTCAGAGGGAAAATTAATAAATTTCAATGAGTTTTAGTAATAGAGAGCACAGGACTTACCCAACAGCTCGGGTTCACTGACTCGCGAGCGCACACTTGTCTCGGATCACATTTACTGTTGTCTTCTAACCTATAGTCAGCCTTTTTTAGCAAAACATTCGGTAGATTCTCCGGCTTATAGTTTGGGTCTACTTCACCGAAAGCACTGAATATCGCCCCTTCCTCTCCACTATTGGTGACATTCCTCTCCGGCAGACAAACAGTATTTATGACATAATTCTTGTCTTCATTTCCACTCATGAATTGAGGTCTGAGTTCGTCGTCCGTCAACTCGACTAAACATATGTCAAAAAGCCTTCCCATCGGATCAGATCTACTGAACTGTTCGTGAATTATGATGTCTTTAACGTAAGAGAAGTGCCGATCACTGGATCGGTCGATAGTGCCGGCGATGATTAGACTCGCGCCCGGAGTTAGCCTTAAATGGATTGAGAGTTGGTTTAAATTACAATTAATTAAAAACAAATTCAATGAATACTCGGTTTCAATGAAACAGTTGGCGGCCGTCACTACAAACCGGTCGCTAATGAGAGCTCCGCCACAATAGTACTCGAAATACTCGTCGCCACTCATTCTTCGGGAGTAAATCAATGCAATCCACGGAAACTCTCCCAAAGAGACGTTCAATCCGTTGACAATACGAGAGCTAACGGTTTGGTCGTCGGTTTCGTTCGACGTTTTCCTTAGACCACAGCTTTTCCACTGAAATCTCGTGTGAACCCCAACTCGAGAGTGCAGTCCATTGCATGGCGTCTCTGAAATGGACTTATTTGGATTAAAAACTGGTTATAACCTTGCAAATAATTACCTATTAAACAAATCAAAACAAATATCAATTTGAAAATCATTTGAAAAACATTTGTAATGACTTTGGTTTGAATGCATTGATATTTTGTTACAGAATCCGTTGAAAAAGTGTCTATCAATTAGAAAAATAGATAACTTTTATTAATTAGTTTTTATGACTTTAAGAAATCAACAAGTTCAAGTGTTATTTTTTAAATGTCATCTTTTGATTGAATTTGACATGGTAAAAATTTCTAATTACTGTTACAATAATTATATAACAATTTTCAAACATTTAATTAATTGCTTTTTGCGATGACTTTCAATGTTTACAATAAAAGTAATAACACTTCACATAACAAACAAGTCCTATGTTTACCGGAAAAACTTTACCCAAACATAAAATGGACCTGAGCTAGATTATCAGTAAAATATACTCTTGAAAATGAAAATACATTTGATATATGAAACATAATTCACAACACAATGAAAGTCCGTATAAACAGTGTAAGCGATAATTCTGGTCAGAGTTTTCCTCAAAACTCACGGAAAATAAGTTTAAAACAAAGATTTCTGGGATTTTTTGAGAGGAATTACATCCAAGTCATCAGAGTTTTGCTTTTATTTCACCGAATAATCGGCATATCCTTCGGCGGACTCGTAATAGACAGGAATGGAAAGACATCTATCAATAGATTTTATAAAATATATGGATATCTCGTATTTATTTCGCTATTGAGTTACGATTTATACCATTTCTCATATTTTAATAGTAATTATGAGAAAATCTACGAATACCTCAATTTTAAAGGTTTGCCAAAAATACTTCCCTTTTTATTGGCCTCCATAGGGATAGTGTGGAATGGGTTCAAACTTGCTTGTTACTATTACTTCAACAAGCATGGCTATGGTTTAGCAATGATCTTGTTCAAAATGATGAACAACCAGATAAAATCAATGATCAGTTTCAAGACGTTGGCAATTATATTGACCTGGCTCACAGCTGCTATCAAACTCATAGCGATGGCAACTTTCTCGTTTGATTTGGAAGAAAATCACCTAGATCAGAACACAGCCATAATACAATCGTGCATAACATTTACCCTATTCTGGTCATTGGCATCAATCACTTGGATCATATCGTTTACTTATTCAAACACACTGGATCAAATGATGAATCAATTGAGAATTATCATTGATATGAGATCAGGTAAATTTTTGAGATTCAAATTTTATTTAGAATAATTGATAAAATTCAAATAAATTAACTAGGTAAACTAAGGTATAGCAAGAACAGAGAAGAGGTATGGCTCAAACAAATTCTTAACTACAAAAAACAGTTCATTAATTTGCGGAATAAAATCAATAAATTGGATCGACATTTGGCTTTAATTGTGTCAATGAGGACAGTCATTGGCATTTACTCAGTTATGCTAAACATTTACATCCTTTCGCTCATAACCTATAACCCGAAGATACAAGTCTTCGTCAAAATCTTAACCATAAGCACAGACTCAGCGATCGTTGAAATGATTATCTCGTGTTTGGTCTGCGGTTTAGTTCACGAAAAGTCTGACAAAATATTTGCGATTTTGGATGAATTCAATGCAAACGAGTTGTCAGAAAATGAATACAAGGAATGGCTTATGTTTAAGGCTGTGTCGCGTGAAATCAAGTGCGGCCTCACTATAGGAGGGTTCGCCCCGTTAAGAAAGACCACGCTAATTACGGTAGTTATGAATTTGAGTTTGAATTGTGTTTAATCTAATTCTTTTCTTACTTATCCAGATATTTTCATTCGTTTTGAACTACACTGTTATTCTTCTTCAGACAACAAAAATGAACTTGTAAAAATTAATTAATTTTAGCTTTAACAAACTTTCTTTTTATTTAACCATTTTGATCGAGTTCATCATGTTCATTGCTTTTGCAGTAATCGATTAACAAATATTTTTGCTAGTACAATAAAATATCTTATGATCAAAGTGTAAGCCTATGAAAAAATATAATATAACTGAGTGTTGACCCATCGCTAAAATAATTAAATATATATTTACTTTTGTTTATAACTTTATTGATCGCAAGACTTATGAAATTGATTATTGATAAATTGTATGTCATTTGCAATATTACATTCAAAAATATCAAACTAAAATGATCAAGTCATTTGTGAGGAGCAGAAGTAAACCTTGCTCATTTAAAATGTCGAACAAAATACTCATCAAACTTTTGATATTTGTGTTGACTTTCCTTCGATTATTTGGACTGACTTTGGGAGGACTGACACTCGACTCGAACGGAAAGTTATCTGTTAATAGAATTTACAAATACTATGGATTTCTTGTATTTATATTAATATCTGTCTTTGATTTTTTCTGTTTTTACGATTCATTCACTAATTACCAAGATACTTACTATAACAGTCTATTGAACCAGGCTACTAAATTAGCCAGGCCGGTCATCATTTACCTTATGCCACTCGTTTCGATCATTTGGACCATTTACAAATTATTCAATTTGATCTTTTTCAATTTAAAGGGTATCAAAATCGCTAAAATTATAACAAAAATTATGAATTTCAAGAATCAAGAAGAAAATAATGGGATCAATATTAAAATTTTCATATTTTGGTTCTTACAAAACATTATCTTGGCAATAATGTCTTTGCAAAATGGATTTACCCAGAATTGGTCTTTCATGCATATAATAAGATCACTTGAATTTAATATGACTTTGGCTCTCTTCTGGTCTCTGTCATCAATGACCTGGATTATATCATACAAAGTTTCAAATATACTTGAACAGATCAACAAGAGCTTGAAATATCTTGTTTTGAGACCAGGTATGTTTTTTGATAAATTATAATGATATTAAATTCTAAGTATTATTCAGGTAGAGCTCCAATTTTAGAAACGAACATGGTAATAGGATTCACTGGGAGTGAAATATCAGAAAACAAGAAACTATTCGTTGAGATAAGAGATTTAATGAATAAACTGGATTCTCAACTATCAATTATCTTGGGTATAAGGGGTATGGCTACAATTTATTCAGCCATGGTCAATATTTATGCCCTGGCAATCAGATCTAAAATGCCAGAAACTCAATCGTTTGCAAATATTATAGTCTTTTGTACGACGGCTTCAATCATTGAATTGATTGTCTCCTGTTTTATATGCGGTTGTGTTCACCAAAAGTCACAACAAATTCACAAAACTTTGGATAAAATCAATTCAAATGATTTGTCAGAATCTGAGTACAAGGAATGGCTTATGTTTAAGACAATCACATCGAAGGGTAGTTTTGGTTTCACTATTGGAGGGTTCGCTCCCCTTAAGAAGACAACACTAATACCGGTCAGTAATCATTAGATTTTATAATTAACTAAATAATTGTTTCACAGGTTTTCACATTTATTCTCAACTATACTGTAATTCTATTGCAAACGAACCAATCCGTTAAAAGTGAATGTCAAACATTGGCCTCAAATATGACTTCAAATTAATTTTAACTATCGTTTGAATCAATAAAATCAAATTTTTTATTTAAAACAATTTTGAAATTTTAAGATCGATAATTCATGAACGTGTACATCATTCTTTCATTCTAGTCAAACACAACCTAGAATATCAATATTGAAAAT
Source organism: Tectocepheus velatus (assembly GCA_034700625.1). NCBI lineage: Eukaryota > Metazoa > Arthropoda > Arachnida > Sarcoptiformes > Tectocepheidae > Tectocepheus > Tectocepheus velatus. Next base: position 19,115 of record JAQIXV010000600.1, read on the forward strand.
AAACAATCGTAAATCACATTATTCTAAGGAAAATACATTATAATATTATATTGCATAATATTGTTTTACCTGTTTCTAATTTAATTAAAATGTTGTTTATTTAACCAAGATTAGTTTATTTTATTTCTTTATTGCAAAACAAAATCGTTTGAAAGCCTTATAAAAAACTATACTTGCATGTATAGTTCATCATAAATCATATACTAGTATTACTTGCAAGATTACAGTCAAGCATATTACAGAAAAATGATCAAGTCAATTCTAAAGAGAATTAAACCTTGCTCATTGAAAATTTCGAATAAACTAATAATTAAACTTTTGATATTTGTATTGACTTTCCTTCGATTATTAGGACTGACTTTTGGAGGACTGACACTCGACTCGAACGGAAATCTATCGGTAAATAAATTTTACAAATACTACGGGTTTTTGGTACTCATATTACATGCAGTTTACGACATAAACATAATTATCAATACTTTCTTTCAATACCAAAACGAAAACCGCGAAAAGTTATTCAAAGAGGCGGACATATCAAAGGGATCACTCATTAAATATCTTTTCCCACTCGTTGGAATCAATTGGAACTTGTTCAAATTATTAGCCTTCTTTCATTTAAACTGGAATGGCATAAAAATCTCTAAAACTATTGCCAAGATAATGAAATTTCAAACTCAATACTCAATTCATTGGACATATATATTGATATTTTTATTCTGGTTGGCACAATTAATGATCTTGGCAATTATGTCAATTTATAATGGATTTGATGTAAATAAGACTCATCCATCCGTAATAATGAAATCCGTATTATTGAATATCATTTTCGCATTGTACTGTTCATTGGCAGCTATGACCTGGATCATATCCAAACATGTTTCGAATTTGCTTGATCAGATTAACAACAACCTAAAACATTTGATTGCCAGACAAGGTATGAAAAATTTACGATTCATTTATGTGCTTGCTTTGAATTCCTTTCAATTATTTAAATTAATTAAACTAGGTACAAATCTGGGGATAGAAAGCAACAAAATTTTTCAGGTTAACTACACCAATATATCAGTAAACAAGATAAAATTTGTCAAAATCAGAGATTTAACAAATAAACTTGATAATCAACTGTCGGCTATCTTTGTGTTTCGATCACTAATTTCCATATATTCAGCCATGGTCAATATTTATGTTCTGGCATTGAGTACAAAAATACCAGAAATACAGTCTTTTGCAAAAATGTTGGCTATTTCCACCTTTTCTGCTATTTTTGAAACCATAGTCTCCTGTTTTATATGCGGTTCCGTTCATCAAAAGTCACAACAAATTCATAAAACTTTGGATAAAATCAATTCAAATAATTTGTCAGAATCTGAGTACAAGGAATGGCTTATGTTTAAGACAATCACATCTGAGGGCAGTTTCGGGTTCACTATTGGAGGGTTCGCTTCCATTAAGAAGACAACACTAATACCAGTCAGTAATTAAATCAAAGAAATCATTAAATTATTTATTGATTTTATGTTTTATAGGTTTTCACATTTATTCTCAACTATTCTGTAATTCTAGTGCAAACGACTCAATCAAATAACACCAGTTGTCAATCAATTTTCAATTCAAATATAACTTTGGGATCACAAGACTAATCTTATTTTCAAGATCAATCGATAAACATGCATATTTACGTTTAATCAACTAAAAACAAGAGACCTAAAGAAATTGAATATTGATTTTTATGTTGATTTGAAGAATCAAAACAAAAACTCATTTCAATCGATACATGTTTTATCAAATTAATGTTTTATTGAATTAAACACCACTTTATTTGCATAGCTATAGAAATATTATAGAAACTTGTAATTAATTTCATTAATTGGTAAAAAATTATAAAATAAACTTGCATAAAAATAAGATGATTTCGACCTAGTTAAAATAACTTTTCCAGAACCCATCACAACTGTTCGGATATGGATCTGTCATCGTCTGTCCCATGAAGTCTGGGTGAAGCAAGTTGACCTTGGTATGGTCGCCATTTGACAACAATTGAGGCCAGGTAGAATTAGGAACACTATCAATATTTGTCAAAAATAACAAGCTACTTTCAAAATTTTATTTATTTACCCGGTTTTGGCAAAATTGGTCCATAATTTCATTAAACTTTTACTGAAATCTAACTCAATCTGATTGTATTGATCCGGATGTAGAACAGGTAATCCGAAGACAAACTCGATGTCCGCCCCGTGACATATGCCCATAGTTTTCTGATCGCAACTCATTTTTACCATTTGTTTCGTTTGGAACAACAGTTCGTAAAAAAAGGTCTTCCCTTTTGTCGACAGTTTTGCGAACTGTTTGGCGAACAGATATGTCGGACACTTGACGTGGATATCACCGAACAGTTCGTAAAAGGCTTGTCTTATTGCAACAGGGTCACTTGAATTTTTCAAGAAATGAGTCTCAACGCTCTTGGTATCCAAGCCGTGATATATTTCATTCAACTGTAGGACCAAATTCTCGAAATCTTTTATCGATAGCTCAGGCTCCTTTTGCCTGAGCCTTTCGAAAGATCCGTAAGCTAGGAGGGATCCTTCATTCCTTGTCACTCCGGCCAAAATATCAACATCTAGAACAAAAACATATCAATATACCATGATAATTCAAATAGAATTCTGACCTTGCAAATATTTTCTCTGAATAAATGCTGTTTGAACGGAATAGGGAAGGAAATCCGTTCCCTCTAAAGGAAAAGTGAAAATATTCTCAATTTTGTTGATATCTTTTGCGTCAACTTTTCTCAAACACTCCAACCATTGTTTATCGTCGGAACAGTTCAGTCGTTTCGCGAACTTCTTATTCAGAGTCAGAACTTCGGTTTTGGTCATAATCTCCCGACTCTTGTAATGCATTACAGAACCGCTTTCCATAATAACTCTTCTGAAGAGTCCTTTACTTTCTGGAGAAATGATGAGCGCTGTTATCGATCGGCTACCGGCGCTCTCACCAAAGACTGTGATCTGATTTTTATCGCCACCAAACAAATGGATATTATCTCTCACCTGAAGAATGACATAAGAATTATTACAAATAATATCTAAAATAAAATACAGACCCATTTAAGAGCCAACACTTGGTCGTAGAGACCGACATTACCCGGCGCCGAGTCGTCCGCTCCATAGAGAAACCCAAACTTTCCTAATCTATAATTAGCCGACACTAACACCACCTCATGTGTGGCCAAAACACTGCCGTTGTATAGACTCTGGTATATGGAGCCGGTGTTGAGACCTCCGCCGTGTATCCAAAACATAACAGGTTTGAGCACATTTGAGGGTTGGGTACACCATATATTTAATACTAAACAGTCCTCACTTTGTGGTAGTTTTCCGACCCCTCCCGGTTGAATGCATGAGTTCTTCACTTTTGTCGCATCGATTAAACCCTTTTTTCAAAAATAATTAATATTTTAATGAATTTATTCAATACTTACTTCAATCGGTTTCTCAATAGGTTTCGGTTTCGCAAACCTAAGGCTCCCGACCGGAGGCACTGCATAAGGTATACCCAAAAATTGGTTAACAGTTTTATTCAAAATATTGACAGTCTGTCCTCTGACTAAACCAGAACTGGTTTTCACGTCAATACTATCGCAACTTATAGAATGTCCAAGGAGAGACAAACAAAAAATAACAAGATAAAGCCAAGAAAAAGCAAGCATAATTAACTTGGTATTTATTACATTTAAAACAAATAATAAGACTTATGACTTGAAACGTAATACAAAAGAAAAACAATTTTTAGATTAAAGTCTATTAATATTTTCGCTGAAAATAAGAAATTACGATAAGATTACGAATTGAATAAACTTTGCTCAAGGAAAAAAATACCAAGGTAACATTACAAAAAAGCAAACATTAGCTCAATTTTGTTTAACTTTCAATTTTGAGTCAATATTCATAATTAAAAATAGATGAAAATTTTCCTTGATCAAATATTATTAAAAATGAACATGCAATGAATGAATATGTAAAACAAGGCAAATTAAATTCTTAAAAAAACATTCTATGTTGAGAGTGATCATTATCAACTTTCAGAAAAAAGACTGTACTTGATCAAATTAAAAATGTATATAAAAGCTGTTTTCAAAAATAAACTTGATCAATTTATAGAAAGAATTGATAACTTAGATGTATCACTAGACGATTTAGTTCAATCAAGTTACAAGTATAACATAACAATGAAAAACAGTACAAATCACTACGAGCTAGGTGAAAAGTGGTCGCTCAGGGATTTTATATGAGCAACAATGGGACGGATCTCCTGTTTATTGATTGCAATGCGATTCCTATTGACATCGTTTGGCGACAAACGGATCAATCGTTTAATGACTGACATAACAGAGGAGTTGGGACCTAACGCTCCCTTCATATCGATATTCTTCGGTTGGGGTTCAGTCAATGTCTTCATCATCTCATGTCTCATACAATACCAAGAAATGAGAGGAAGGTTTTCTGTATTCAAATTACTGGGTCAGTTGAAAACTGAACGACTTTATGAATTGATTAAATATTCAGACATCACACGATTGACAATAATATCTAATATTTTATCGAAACTTATGATAAGAAACATTTATCGGTGTGTTATGTCTCTCCTCTTCTTACCTTTCCTTTACATATCTTTCATAAGATTATTGAAAGACTTTTCACTAATTGAGATAACACTTCAAATATTATGGCTTTCACCAACTTATCTAGCAATTCAACAGGTATCAGGATTGTTATCAGTTGGATTCTGTGCTTGGATATTCACCACTCTCTACTTGAAATGCGCTTTCGAAAAGATCCTGGTCGAAATAGAGATGGACTTGAAGTATAGCTACAGGAATACGTTAATGACATCCATTGAAGACCACAATAAACTTGAGATACAGACCAAACAATTGAACCAAACATTCAAATACATGATATTCTTCGTCTACTACCTGTCGACCCCTCACATAACATTTGGTTATTACCTGATATGTTCGAGTGGTACAAAACCGATGGCTCAGATTCTGGGGAACACATTATTCGTAATCATAGTTTCGGCGGTATTTTTGGTCAATTATTTCAGTTCTCAGATAAGTAGAGCCGCACACAAACCCCGGACACTATTATATTGGTATTTGTGTCGAAAGACTTTCCCAATGACTCAGAGATTGAAAATCATTGCTTTCATTGAGAAACTGTGCGGACCTGACATCGGATACTATTGTCTCGATTTGTTTCCAATGAATAACCACTTCTTCTTCAGGTATTGTCTCAGGTGTGCCACTAATTTTATCTTGGTCATAATGCTCATGGAAATGAATTTCATCAAGAACATTATAGAATATAATAACTAGTTGACAATTTGATCTTTGTTCTTTGAATGTGATTAAAAGTTTATAATAAATAAATTCAATAAAATTAATAAATTATTTATGATGTGAGTAGTTTTCTAGACCATGCCATCAATCCGGCATGGTCTAGTGGTTAGGATAGCTGGCTCTCACCCAGCAGGCCCGGGTTCGATTCCCGGTGTCGGAATATTTTTGCTAAGAATCGACGCATACTTCAAAAATCATTTAAAATTGTAATCAAAAACATGATAGTTTACAATTGAGTTAAACTTAAATTATGGAATTTTTAAAAATAAGCAAGGAAATTGTTATAATTTATTGTGAAAATCAATCTATTTTTACGATACGTTCAGTGAAAAAGAATGAATGATTGTTTGAATGGTTTGAATGAATGAATCTAATAGAAAACGCGCAAGCTAATTCATTGTTAGCTATAAGTTATAGCCTATAATACGATTTGATTTCGAGAATAGTTAAGAAACCAAATCATTTGAATTTAGTGTCAAAATGAGTGAAAAAAGAACTTATATTTCGTCTCTTCTGGAAATCCCTTCATATTTTAAGATATTGTTGGAGTGGTTTGTAGCAAAACTAGCCTTCTGTCCACCCCTTCTCTCTTCATATAAATGTGAGAGGACTAAGGTTTATACTGAAAAGGGATGGACATACCTTACCTATAAAATGGTTTTGACGGAAAGGGCTAAAGACATATTACTGCCCCGAAAGTACGACAGATACAGCAAACTCTTAGAAACAAAACAAAAATCGGGACAAATAAAGCCATACTTCGTCAACACTTCCAGAGGAAACGCTTTGTTTTGCGTTCGAATGAGTCACTCAAATATCTCTCGAAGACTAAAACGCGCCCAAAATCGGTGATTAAATGCTATAAATTATGTTATTTTTAATTTAAATTCAATTTTTATTCTGAAAAACAGGTTCACAATAGTCTATAGTCATCCAAATGGTTGTGATTTGGGGCTAATTATTGGAAGCCTTTACAGAATATCAAAGAGATGTCAGTGCGATGTTATCGCTTACGACTATTCTGGTTATGGATGTAGTTCTGGGAAACCCTCGGAACG
>JAQIXV010000601.1:0-25541 GCA_034700625.1 Tectocepheus velatus
GTGAATACAACTAACATTCAATAAAATCTCATTGAACAAAATAAAGGTTTAAATCTCTAAACCTTGTTATTAAATATTCGTCTCCAATACCTAATTTATACTGTATTTTTCCGGTATTGTTTGATTATGTCAAACCCAATATTATAGAGTGATGTCATTATTCAAAAGTTTCATTGAATCAAAACTCATAGATGCATCGAAATCAAGATAACTGAATATTTCCACAACCATTCCGTCCGGTAGGTCACTCATTGATGTCTTGTCGACAGTCATCGATACCCTGGTATTCGTTTAGAGCAAGTTTTTCGGCGAAAATTCAACTATTTTTTCAATTTATATAAAACCAATGTTTCGAAAACTTTCGAATCAATAATTCGGCGCTTGATTAACACCTTGGCATAAACAACGTTAAACACTTTAGTTGACCCTGATTGATGTTGAGCCTTGATCATTAACATTGGAAAGTTTTTTGAAACTACTATACTTGATTTAAGATAGTTATTGAACTACTTTAGTTGACTCAAACATTTAACCTGCAATTTGAAAATATTTGATAACAAAATGTATGAAACGTTTAAAACAAAAATTAGTTTTTATTAATTGTATTAAATGTTTGACTCGAATACAAAACACATAAAATAAATTTTATCACATATTTTGAGCCAAATTTCTATTAAAAAACAGTACTTTATCTGCAGTTTACAGCTATAGACAAATATGTGATTATTTATTAAAATCAATTAATTTGAACAAAAAAAGTAAAACATTTGTTTTGTTTACACCTTTTCTAACATTTCATTGCATTACATGTTTTATTTGCAATCATTTTGTAATTGAATTTCAATTATTATTAAAACTTTTCGTAAATTAATTTCATTTTAAAAATGTCTTCGAGTGTTGTCCAGAGATCTGATGACAACTTCAGAAGAGACTCCTTTGACGACAGAGTTTGCGATGATTTGTGTGAAGTCTTACTACAGTTTCTTACCATTGAAGACAAGTTTCGTTACGAATGCGTTTCAAAGCAGTTCCAGAGGAATGTCTTTCAAAGACAATACCATTTGAATGTGGATTCGATAATGACATCGAATGGCCTTCAGATGTCATTTTCAGAACTAATTGAAAAATTGATGAAAAAGTTACCAAACATTAAGTCTTTGAAATATTATCGAAGATATTATGAGAATATCAATGACTCGGATATCGATATAATCGTTAAATATTGCCATAAATTAACTCAAAGTCATATGAATTGCGTTTGGAGTCAAATATCTGCTGAAAAGAGGGACTCATTTGTCGAAAAATTTGGCCAAAAATTAGTTTCAATTGAAGCCAAAAATGATAGCTTCGAATGGCTTCGGGAGGCGTTCCCTAACGTTGAAGAACTTAATTACCAAAAAATTATTGAAAGCCACTCCTTATCGACCATTCGGTTCAATAAACTCAAGAAATTAGAGCTCTTTATAACCGATTCCTCCGATTCCAAGATATTTGAAAAAAATTTCAAACGATTTATTGAAAACAATAAACGTTTGACTCATTTAACACTTTGTATGGATTTCAAGGATGAAAACCATTGGGACTCAGCCTTCAGACACATCACACAATTGGATCAATTGGTTTCACTGAGAGTTGGACCCCATTATGAAGACATCAATTGTGTGATCAATGGTTTGAGACAAATGTCCGTCAAATGTCTTAAGTATTTAAATGTTTACAATTCTATCGACTCTTTGGATCAATTCAAGCGTCTTATGTCTGAAGTGAAGAAATTCAAAGCTTTGGAAAGACTTTCATTTGTGTTGAGACCCGAAAATAGCTCAGAATTACATCAATTTATTGAATACTTCAATGGATTCCAGTCTTTGACTCAATTGACGGCCTATTTGTGGCCAACGGACGACATGAGAGATAACATCCAAAAGGATTTACTCAAAGATATTGACATTTATTTACCAAAACTCAGGGTTTTGTGTATAATATGTCCTCCGATAGAAGTGTCTGAACAGACGGTCAACTCTTTGGGACGACTCTCAAGACTGGAATCACTGGAATTGAATGTTAATAATGAGTCGATTCGTGACTTAATTGTCGATAAAATTGTGAAAAACTGCAGAAAAATCAAATCAATTGATATAACAGTCGATAAAAACTATTATTAAAATAAAAATTAATTCAAATTAAAAGTCATGTGATTACTCTTCTTCCCCCACTTCCTCCCATATCGTAATGGTCTCCAGACCCCCCACTCCTCAATTTCTTCGTCAATGGGACCGGAATTGTATTCAAAAGATAATGAAGGCATTGATTCGTGGGATGGGCTCTAAATTTCTGTCAATTCTTTGTAACGTCTTTTGTGAACAGCTGTCTATCGTTTGAATCAATTCTAAACTTGTTTTTAGAGAACAAATACGAAACGACGTGACACTCATTTAAAGGGGGAGTCATTTGTAAATAAAACGCTTAAAACAAAAATTAGTTTTTATTAAAATTCTATAAAATGTTTGACTTAAATACAAATCACATAAAATAGATTTTATCACATATTTTGAGCCAAATTTATATTAAAAACATAACTTTATCTGTAATTTATAGCTATATACAAATATGAGATTATTTATTAAAATCAATTAATGGCTGATGGCTGTTGAGCCTTGATCATTTACACTTGAAAGATTTTTGAAACTTTATCCGTGATTTAAGATAGTTATTTAACTAGTTTAGTTGACTCAAGACATTTAACCTGCAATTTGAAAATATTTGTAATAACAAAATGCATGAAACGTTTAAAATAAAAATTAGTTTTTATTAATTGTATTAAATGTTTGTCTCAATACAAAACACATAAAATTGATTTATTCACATATTTTGAATAAAATTTATATTAAAAACATTACTTTATCTGCAGTTTAGAGCTATAGACAAATATGAGATTATTTATAAAAAATCAATTAATTTAAACAAAAAAATATAAAATAAACTGGATACAATTTTGCCTTGATAATTCAATTACCAAGGTGATCATTGAGTTGCTCAATGAGACGGTCAACGAGTTCAGCCAACAGTTGATTAACAGTTTCTTTACATTTGTTGACCACCAGATCGATGTTTTGTAGCAACACTTCCCTGATATATGAAAATTCAAGATAAAAATTGATTCAAACAAAAGTGAGCATGGTCAATACTCAAACTTGTCTTTCATAACTTCACAACTGAGTCGATAGAAATCAAGGTAACCGAATATTTTCAGCACCATTTCGTTCGGTAAGTCATTCATCGTTTTCTGGTTGACATCCATCGATACCCTGGTATTCATTGAAGAGACCAACTTTTTTGAGCGAAAATTCAACTATTTTTTCAATTTATTTAAAATCAATGTTTAGTTTTGAAGTCTTCGAAACTTTTCAATCAATAATTCTGCGCTTGATTAACACCATGCATAAACAATGTTAAACCCTTTAACTGTTCAAGCTCACCTATTTTCAACTTGACCAAGATGTATTCAATTGAAAATTTTCATATTCACAAAAAACAAACTCAAATTTAATCTTGTTATTCTGTTTTATTAGTTTTACCCTGCTATACTATATTTATTTAACTATTTAAATTAATTCAAACATTTAACCAAGCGTAATTAATTAGTATGACGTCAATACAAGTTTGAAAAATCACTTCAAATGATTCAAATTGGGTCTAATCATAAATAACGTAACAAAAACAATCTTGTTAATTCTTTAAATCAGCATTAAATTTCAATAAACTGTACCTGATAATTCATAAAACAACTAATTCAAATGACCTTGATAAAATTCAAGGTTAATTAAATTGAAAAATTTACAATAAGTTGAATTATTTTCAATTAGACTTAAGCCGTAATTACTATCACACGAATCGCAACATCAAAACACAACACATAAAGTAGAGTCAGTCATACGTTTCATCCCATAATCCAATAGAAAGGCAACACTTTATCTGTTGTTTACGGCTTTAAAACACTTATTCTGAGCGCATGTGTTGGGACAGCCTCTGCTTCAGAGACCTACCTGTGCTCTGAACTGTCTGTTCATTTGCTGTCAAATATGTCTGTCTGTGAAGTGAAACACAATTTCGAGACAAACCTAAACATAGCCAACAATACGCACCCGACGGACAACAAGTGGCCAACAGTTATGTCGGCTGTAAGTGTGGGCGACGGCGATGACGAGTCCACCGCCGGGTCGGACACTGAGGCCAGCCTTCAGGTGAAGTACGCCCTCCACTGCGCCGTCTTCAACAACGACCTCAAACGGATCAGTCAATTGTTACGCAATTACGACATTCAGTTGAAGGACATCCACGGTATGGCTCATCAGCTCCGGGTGTCTGATGTCCTGACCACCCGTTCCCTCCCTTCCCCCCGACCCGTACCTAACCATTGACTTAACCACACATTTCTGTTCAGTTCTTTGCCTTTGATTTAAACTTCAATTGAATTTGTGGTCAAATCTTGAGATCAATTCAAGTGATGACTTCAACTCATGAGTTGGGAATCTATTGAATAGTTTTTTTTTGTTTTTTGAGTTTTTTTTTTGACACAATTTTTAATGATTTCTATTGTTTTTTGAGATTTAAATTGATTTCCGATAAAAAACAAAACAATTATTACTTGTTTTCAGTCATTAATCGGTGTTTTCACTGTATTTGAGGCCATATTTTGTTTCAACACTTCTTAGGCTTTGATTCAATGCTTTTCATTGATTTTTTGGTAAAAACCTCTAATTATGACTCATTCTGTCCACTCATAGGCAACAGTCCACTCCATTTGGCGGTAATGTTGGGCCACAAGGAGTGCATACAACTACTGTTGGCCCACTCGGCGCCCGTCAAATGCAAGAACATTCAGGGCTGGAGTCCGTTGGCTGAGGCCATCAGTTATGGGGACCGACAGACGAGTGAGTCCTCACACTTTTTAATTGATTTTTAACACTTATTCTGTGCTTTCAGTCGCTTCACTCCTACGTAAGCTCAAGAGGCAGTCCCGGGAGACAATGGAGGCCCGGCGTCCGAACCTGATCCGGGCCCTAAACAAGATGCAAAACTTCAAAATGGAGTTGAAATGGGATTTCCAGTCATGGGGTCAGTCCTCTCGTCCTTCAAAACTATTTTTATTTTATTTTTTAATTGAATTTTAGCTAAAAATTAGTTTTTTAATTGAATTTTCGTTTTTAAAGCAAAAGTTTTGACCCCTTTTTGGGTTTAATTAACCGTAAAATCAATTATTTTTTTTACTGAAGGCTTTCCTTTACTAATGGTTTTCCCCTTTATTTCTATTTTTGACGAACAGTTCCATTGGTTTCCCGAATACTTCCGTCAGACATATGTCGGATCCACAAAAAGGGTTCGTCTATAAGACTGGACACGACTTTAGTCGACTTTTCCGACATGAAGTGGGAAAGGGGTGACATATCTTTCCTCTTTTCGGGTGACGCCAAGCCTTCCCAGTCTTTAACAGTTGTCGACAATAAGCTTAAAGTCTATCAGAGGGTGAGGTATGAGGAAAGTGAGGTCGAGGTCGAGGATGAGGTCGACATTCTTATGTCGTCGGATATAGTGGCCGCACAGATGTCCACAAAATCCATTACATTCACCAGAGCTCAGACCGGGTGGCTCTGGAGGGAAGACAAAACGGTTGGTCCACTTTTTCTGCTTATGCTGTGCTCTTATAGGAGAGGAAAACCATTTCCTGACTCATTATTATCACTACTTTTTGTGTTTTGTTTATTCGTTTAAAAAGTTTTTCTCATTTTTCTTATAAACAAAACATTTGTTTTCGGTTTTGAATTCAATTTTTAGCACAGAATTAGAAATTAGGGGAAAGGTATGAGTGATTTGTATTGGAAATGACTGCAACTTTTCATAAGTTTTTTTGTTTTTGATTTAAAATTAGGTTTTGTTTCAAAACTTTTTTTGTCATTTAAAATGTGGTTTCGATTCATATCTAAACGCTTGATATCCTGTGCAGGAAATGGTCGGTTCCTTTATGTCTGACTTCTACGCAATCGGAGGCCTATATCTCGAGTCCAGGAAACGTAGGGAACACCTCACCGATGAAGACCTCCAGAAGAATAAAGCGATTATTGAGAGCCTAACCAAAGGCAACGGTTCCTCTTCAGTGTCGGCCATCGACAACACGAATGGGGAGCCGACGTCTATTCAGAGACGTCAGTCGCTGACCCCACCCCCGCCCACGACAGTCACGTGGGAAGAGTACATAAGTTCGCCGCCCGGAGATCACCCACCCCTCGGGCGGCAACCCATATGTAAAGAGACTGTCAAAGCATTTAAGGCGACCCTCGCTATGGTTTGTAACATATTTTTTTGTTTGAATTTTTAATTAAATTTTGTAAAACTTATTCTGTGCTATGAATTAGAGCGAAGAGTTTCCGATGACTGTCGACTCCCTTCTGAATGTGTTGGAAGTGATAGCGCCGTTCAAACACTTCAATAAGTTAAGGGAATTCGTTCAGATGAAACTCCCCCCTGGCTTTCCCGTCAAAATCGGTAATAACCCCCCCTTTCCCCACATTCCCCCCTTTTTCACAAGTTTTTCAACATTTTTGTGCCTTTTTTGGACAGATATCCCTATATTGCCGACAGTGACGGCGCGGATAACATTCCTGTCCTTCCAGTTGGACGACGACATACCGGACACCCTCTTCGAGATACCCAACGACTATAGCGAAGACCCCAACCGTTTCCCCGACTTATGACACAATTGACGCTAAAATATAATATTTTTTTTCCGTTTCCGTTGAGATTACTGTCCAGAGACTAACCCCTCAAGAGCTCAGACCAGAGGGTGTGCTGTCCGACGGACCGACAAATCATTAGTATATTTCTCTCTCTTCACTTCATTTCGTATTTAGTCTACTGTTCGGAGTGTCTGTCCCTTTGGAGGGGATGTCATCCGAACACTGCATATCCATTAGTCTGTGTGTGTCTTAACGTCTCAAATGAAATGCAATTCAAAGGACTCACACCTCTTCTTATGGCAGACCTCTCTCTATCTCTATCTCTAACGGCACTAAACAAACAGTCAATGAATTTGTTATTCACTTAATGTCCGATCCGTTTGAACACAACTAACGGTTTGTCTGTAATATTGTTCTCGACTTTTGGTCAGACCTTTGGTTTTGGCCGAAAGTTATGTCTCTTTTTCTTTTTGCTAACAATTCTGTGAATTGAGTGCCGACTCATCCATACGTCTCGAATGGACTGACCTTTTGATCACATTTTTTGATAATAACGTGTTTTTTGTGACCAAACACTCACACAATTGCCTCACAAATATCACTCAGAATAACGACTATTGACTGCAATAATAATCCATAAAAAACTAATCCGGAGTTCAAATGGTTTGTGAATTTAGTCACAAATTCATTGAAAATCAAAAATCTTTTGTCAGAAAAACTTTTCATAAGTTTTTTTGAATCAAATTATTTATTAATTATTTGTTTTTTAATTTTGAAGTTATTTTTCGCATTTGTTTTGTTTCGGAGAAAAAAATTTGTTATTTATTTGAATAGTGTTTAAGAAGTGTTTGTTTTTTGAATTTTTTTTTCTCTCAAATTATAGGAAAAAAAATTATATTTTTTTGAGATTTCTATGGAATCCATGTCTTAAGAAGTGCTCAAAAATAGCGAAACAAATATTGTTTGCAATAATTAATTCAAACGCAAATCAAAGGCCCAGTAATTGATGTTTAAAAAAACTAGTCATACGTTTTGAATGATAATTATGTAATGAATTGATTATTGAATAGATTATTGAAAAAAAAAACAAATTGTAATTCAAATGCATTTCAATATATATTTAGTTATAAATTAATGCACTTATTATACATCGGAAGAGAAAAATAGTATTGAATTTTCAAATCAAATGTTTTTTTCGTTGTTTTCTCTCTTTTTTCTATAATATTAGCGAAAAAACTGTTGAATAATAAAAATAAAAATTGATTTCCTTTTTGACGAAAAAATACTATAATTTTATTCAAATTTTTTTTCACATTTTTTACGTAAAAATCATTTTTCAATTGAATAACAATTTTATATCAAATTTTGTGGTCAAATAAAATGTGACTTAAGGTTAGGAACGGGTTGTTCATCAGCCGTGACCCCACCCACCGTGACCTCCATGACCCCATCCGCCGCCATATCCTCCGCCGTGACCCCAGCCTCCATGATGTCCGCCTAAACCGCCGTAACCTCCGCCGTTACCCCAACCGTTACCCCATCCGCCGCCATATCCTCCGCCATAACCCAAACCACCGCCTCCTCTGTGGCCTATGAGTCGAAAGAAAAGATGAATTTATTTCAAAATTCAATTAATTGAGTGAAACAACTGATGACTGACCAAATCTATTGGCGATTCCGACCCCCAATAGTGTTAAGACAAACACAATTAAAATCAATACTTGTTTTGAATTCATTTCAAACACTTTTTTTCTTTGTACTAATATTCTGTGCTCTGGAGCTAACACTTGTGTGAATGAAGACTGTCTTTCCGTTACAAAGGACTCGACTATTTATATGCTGAGCGACTCAGAAGGGGATGGGACTCACCTTCGAGTCCAGTGAGAAGTTTTGTGAAATTCCTAATCTTTTTGTTGAATCTATTGTTAAGGGCTATCGCTTTGAGAGGGGAAACCCTTTTTTCCAGTTATGGAGAGCTTTGTCCGGTTTTTGTCCGGAGGTTATCAGCGTTTTGGGCGATAATTGGTGTGAAGTCTTGTTTTTATTTACTATTTGTTCAGATAATAAACTCTCAGAAAGTTTGACGTTAAGAGTCTTTTGGGTTTTTTTCAGTTGTAATCTTGCAATTTATTTTTGGGCTATTATAGTAACCAAGATTATTGTTGCTAACGCCAATTATTCTTGTTAAAATGTCAAAGTAATACTTTCCTAATCTAGATAAAAGATTAAATTTGTTAGTTTAACGTTATTTTGCTTCTTACTAGATCATTATGAGTCACTCAATTGATCTTGCTCTATTTATTTGATTGCTGATCTGGAAGACACTTACGCAATTACATTTGAAATTTTATTGATCTTGCTGATTTGAATAAAAGAATAAGTAATTGAAAATATGTGTACAAGTATTCAAAGTATTAGCAAAACTCGTTTTTCTAACCAAGTTTCAATTTTATATAATGGAAAGGAAGTGTTTATTCTAGTTTAATCTAGTTAAAATGTAAGTAGCCAAGCCTAGAATACTTTTAGCACGCTATCCATTTTACTTAATTCAAAATTCACTTAGCTAATTTGATTTTTCGCTAACATTCAATCCTTGCTCATTTGAATCGCTAATTTTCTGCTGAAAAATAACTTTTTTATTGTTTTGCCTGAACTTTGATTTGAATATTTTCATCATTTATACCTGGATCATGGCCAAGTTCATCGAAACATTTTTTTACATGAATGTTATCAAAGCGACCAAGATAAAATATGAACAGTACTACAAGTGTGATTCAAATTTGACTTATCTTGGTGAAAATCAAGTTATATTCACTTATTTTTCTACCAGCGTAAACTATATTTTTTAATTAATTTATTATGGTTCAAGTTTTCTGAATTTAACCTAGGAACTCCAATACGGGTACAAGTATTCCCTGTTGCAATTTTTGATGTGCAAGAAAAATTATTTGCTCTGGCAAAATAAAAATGTAAGATTTGTCTTGATGATTGTTTTATCTTGATGTTAAGCAAAATATTTCAGTTTAGCGAGATCAATTTCAATGCAAACTTCCTATCGGATTGGAAGGGAGTATCTGAAGAGAGCTATTTGCTCCAGATCACTCACAGATACATGATGGAAATTGTAACAGGGTTGAAAATGTTGAAAAACGAATCCATCTTTTCATTTCTCTTTCTCTGGGACGGAATGGTAGCTAATATTTGAATTTTCAATTAACACCTAGCTAAGATTTTGTAATTAAGGTATGGCTGAGTGTAATACAGTCGTGGATTATCTCAATTTTCTTGATAAGAATATTCACTGAGAAACAAATGACCATGCAAAGGTTGTTTCAGTTGATCTTGCACCTGTTTCTCAATCAATCGTGCAAGTGGATTACCAGGCGCCAATGGAGTTTCAGTATTAGAAACAAGATCAATTCGAGTATGTTTTATGCCACGATAATTGTCTGGATGTTCAGCGCATTTATTCTCACCAAAGCAATGACCGGATTATTGTTGAAAACCTACTCCAGAGTGACGTTTGTTCCACTGATCGATGATCTTGGTGACATCACCTTGAAAGATGATTTATTGATAGCATCCAGGCACAGAAATCTTTCAAAGTTTAAAAATATTATCGATACTTATTCAACATTGACAACTGATATCTTGGTGGAAAGATCTGAGTCTTATGAAATGTTTCGTGGTAAATTTATCACCGAGGCAGATACTTTCCATCCAGCTGTGATAAGTGACATGATTAAGGGCGAATCAGTGATAATAACTGATACAAACACTGTTGAATCGATATTTTACATTTACGATAATTATTCGACCATGTTCACTGTCAGCGAGAATAAACGCCTTCCACAGGCCGGGTATTTCATGGTTAAAAAGAATCATGATGCTAGTGATACTATCAAGTTCTTGTATGTTTTTATCTAATGCTTTCTAGGTAATTTATATAAGAATTTTTAAACCAGGTTCACACAGATCTACCAAGCTGGCTTGTGGATTCACCATGAAATGATCAGGATATGGATCAGAAAGTTGAAAACCAAGGTCAAGATAATTGATCTTGATCATAACGAGTTTCAAAAGCATGTTAGCCGGTCAATTAAACTAGCTGAATTTGTTAGGAATAATATCTCGATACTATGTGTCGGAATGTGTCTATCATTTATGATATTATTGATTGAATTCTATAATTTTTCCAAGATAAAAAAGAAACAGGCTATAATTCATTCAATCAAAGTTGATCAAATGAATTATCGGAAAAGGCATAGAGTCGGCGCTCTTCTAATTGATGTTGAATAATTTGAAATTAATTTGATCACTTAAATTAATCAAGATAAATTTAAAAATGCATTAAATTAAAATTAGCTTGCAATCAATTATTAAAATAATTCATAAAATGTTTAGTCAAATAAAAATATTACAAATTTTTTTTATTGATCTTTATTCAATCTTGATAACAATGAGCAACAGTCGCTATTAATTGATGAGCTTACATTGTCTAAACTGTCAGATTCCATAATGTTCTTGGTAACTTATAACCTTTTACTTTAAATTCATTGCTGTCTCGAAAAAAAACTATTATCAATATTTTGATTTTTAGTTTTCCTAGAGTTGTCTCATTTCTTGATACTTTTTTATTCAAATATTGCATTTGTTCTAGCAAATATTTAACATCTATTTCATGATGGTGTTTATCCAGTAAATGTATACTTTCATGTGATCTACCTTATTTATATTCCAAGCCAATATAATCGATTGTTAAAAACAAGGTAAATAGACTGAATTACATTATTCACAGGTTCGTTTTGTTTTGCCCTTAAATTTTTTTTGTGGTCACCTTTAATTCAGAATGTTTCATGATGATCATTATTATCCCTTGATTATTATTAACAAGTTGAGATATCAATGCAATATGTGAAAAACTTTCTTGTCAACAAAAACAATAGATTCGAGCTATAAATAAATTTTGTGCAGGTATCTATTACATATAATTACAATAAATATTCAATAATAGAATAATTAAACTTGTTTCCTTATAGTAGTTTCCTTGGTTACCGTCTTGATAATTATTTCGAAATAATTGAGATTTAGTGCTAATAATTAAATGTTGTCTGAACTTATTATTATGTTTACTATTATGCTTGATAATTTGAATATTGTGTTTGGAAAAATTATTCGGAAAATAAGACAAATATAATTCTATTGATTCATGAAATTAAAACTGATATATGTATTTACCTAGATAGCCACTACAACTTATCAGCAAGGTTGATAAACGAAACAAAATGGCAAATGTTATAACTACTTACTTCTTCCTGGATCATATTAAAGCGACAAGGATTAAATACGAGCAGTACTACGGGTGTGACTCTAATTTTACTGATCTTGGTGAAAACAAAAAAATATTCAATTATTTTTCTACCAGCGTAAATTATTTAGCTTAAATAGGCTTACCTTGACTAATTTTACCAACTATAACTTAGGAACAACAATATGGATACAAATATTCTCTGTTGCAATACTTGATGTGCAACAAAAATTATTTACTCTTGCAAAGTAACAATGTAAGAATTAACTTGATTAATTGATTTTCTCACTAATTGTTTGGACTTTTCAGAGAAGCCAGATCAACTTAAACGTAAACTTCCTATCGAAGTGGAAGGGCGTCCCAGATGAAAACCATTTGATCCAGATCACACACACATACAAGATGGAAATTGTATCAGGGTTGAAAATATTGAAAAACAACTCTATCTTCTCATTTCTTTTTCTCTGGGACGGAATGGTAGCTAACCATGAATTTTTGAATTAATACCAAGCTAAGTTTCATTTGTAATTAAGGTATGGTTTAATGTTATCCTGTTATCGATCATCTCAATTTGCCTGATAAGAATGTTCACTGAATACCAGATGACAATTCAAAATTTGTTTCAACTGATCTTGCGACTTTTTCTTAATCAGTCTTGCGACAAGATCGCCATGAACAATTGGAATTTCACAATTAGAAGCAAGATTAATTTGGGAATGTTTTACTCGATGATAATTGTCTGGATGTTTAGCGCATTCATTCTGACCAAAGCTATGACCGGATTATTATTGCAAATATATTCCAGAGTGACCTTGATTCATGTGATCGATGATCTTGGTGATATTACCTTGAAAGATGATTTATGGATAGCATCAAGGCACAGAAATCTTTCAAAGTTTAAAAATATTATCGATACTTATTCCACCTTGACAACTGATATCTTGGTGGAAAAAACCAAGTCTTATGAAAAGGTTAGAGGTAATTTTATCATGGAGCCAGATATTTTGCAACCAGCTGTGATAAGTGACATGATCAAAGGAAAATCAGTGATAATAATCGATACAAATACTGTTGAGTCGATATTTTTCATTTACCATGATTATAAGACCATGTTCACTGCGTTAGATAATAAATACTTGCCACAAGCTGGCTATTTCATTGTGAAAAAGAGCCAAGATGACTTTCATACTATAAAGTTCTTGTAAGGCTTTATTCAAATTATTTTTCATGAATTTAAATTAATTTTTTTAACAAGGTTCACACAAATCTACCAAGCTGGTTTATGGATTCATTACGAAATGATAAGGATATGGATTAGAAAGTCATCGATTAAAGTAGAAAATATTGTTCTTGATTACAACAAGTTCCAAAAGCACAGTGGATCAATCAAACTAGATGAATTTTTCAGGAATAATATCTTGATACTATTCGCTGGAATTTTTCTATCATTTGTGATATTATTGATTGAAATTTATTCCTCTTGCAAGATCAAAACGAAGCAGGCTAAAATTCAACCAATCAAAATTGCCCCGGCTGATCAAATGAATTATCGGAGAAGGCCTAGAGTCAGCTCCGTGCTAATTGAAATTGAATACGGCAACAATTTGAGCACTCAACTTAATCAAGTTAGATTGAAAAATTTAGTAAACTGAAATTAGCTTGCAATTAATTATTAAAATATTCAAAAAAAATGTTTACTCAAATAAAATTATTGATCTCCTATTTTATTGATCTTTATTCAATCTTGAAAACAATGACTAACAATCATTTTTATTATCATGATTAATTGATGAGCTTAATCATTGTAATTCGCGTCAAAACTGTCAGGCTCAATAATGTTCTCGGTCACTTATAACATTTTTCATTAAATACACTGCTGTATCAAAAAAACCTTTATCATTTTGATTTTTATATGTCCTAGATTTGTCAAACAACTTGTAATATTTACTAATAATATTTTTATATTTTTTTATTCAAATATTATTGCTTTTGTGATCTAGCAAATATTTCATGATGTTTTTTCCAGTAAAAATATAATTTCATGTGATCTAGACAATTCATATTCTAAACCAATAAAATCGATAGTTAAAATAGGTAGCTAAATATATTGAATTATTAGTTAAATTGAATTGGTGGATAAATAATTGAGCGATACAAAAAAGATTCTTTTTGTATCATGTTGATTATTATTTCGAAATAATTGATATACTAAATGTTGGATGAAAATTATCTTGAAAAGTGTTATTAAACAACATCTATTCAAATTGGCAAGAATGTAATTTTGATAATAAATAACAAAATTATTATAATATTTTTCACCTGGATAGAAAAACACTTGTTCAAATCATGTTTTTCATATTTATTATTATTACATACATTTTGTATTTGCATATTTTTGTGTGAGAAATTACCTTGCAAAATAAACGTATTATAGTCACAACTTTATGAGAGACCACTCTGTTGAAACATGGCTAGATGCTGTTCAATAACACCTTTCAAGATAATTTTGATATCACTGTTGACAATAAATTGTTTGCTCATTTATTTCCAATTTAATTGTGAATTGAATATCAAACGAATATTGTCTGAAAAATATGAAGTGATTTTTAACATTCAAATCAATAAAGTCCTTGGTGATTCGAATATGGAACAGAAGATAAGTGATTCTGTTGAAAAAGAATCCAATGTTGCGCTCAATTATTATAATGAGTGGAAAGGCTATCGAAAAAATAATCGATGGAAAGGGAAAGGTATCAAAACATGTGATACAGAGCTTCCGAGTATTGAAGAGATTGACTTCAATAACATCTTTTGGCAAACGATTCCAAACACTAATAAAACCCAATATTTCTTATATAACGCCTTTTATGACAACAGAGGAAACGATAAATACGTTAGAATTGTTGTCATGCAAAGTGAGCATTCGAAGAGAAACTTATGGTCAGTTCAATAACAAACATGTGCAAGGTTGGCCAGCATGGGGGAGGGGGAACTAAGAGAGGGAATTTTTCGATCTCACGGGGAAATTAGGATAAGGAAATGACCTTAATCCACAACTCATTATGTATTACCCAATTTTGCTTATTTCCCCCAACCCTTGCCAATGTCTTGTTCAATAATGTAAATGTGAAATTTTCAATTTTAATTATTATTTATCATTAACAAATAGGTGTTTATTGTATTTTAGCGGCAATCGTCATCCAATTCAAACATTGGGTTATCTTGGCAATACTGGAAGTCGATTTATTAGAACATGGTATAGAACAGTATCAATCTCGTGCCTTATTCCCAAAGAATTAGAGTCATTAGTCCCGAGAGCCGTATCCCTGACCACAACGAGTGACTGTCCAAAGAAAGCACACAATTCTCTGAGAGTTATATACGAAAAGCCGAACAAAACTCGTGAGTCGTTTGCCGTTTGTCACAAACCGTTACGTCTATCAGACACTGATCTGAGTCTAAGACTAATTGAATGGTTAGAATTACTCAGAATATTAGGCGTCAGTAAAGTCTTCTTTCAATCGCTTTCAGTCCATAAGAATGTGGAACGGGTTCTCAATTACTATCAAAAAACAGTAATAATTGTTAAACACAAAATCTATAAGAAATTTAAAATTAAAATAATTGCCTCTCAATATGTTTCGTAGGGTTTTGTCGAATGGCGTGAGACTACACTTCCTGGAAAACAGCCAAACATTAAATCATTTTATGAGAGTTACGGAAAAATAAAACCGTTGTTTAAAACCTGGTCTCAGGAACCGATCGGATATTACGACTGTTTTTATAGAAATATATATAAATACGAATACATCGGAGTCTTCGATATCGACGAACTCATTGTTCCCACGAATGCCGACAATTGGACGCAAATCATTGATAAACTCAAAGTAGGTGTCATTTAATTTTATGAATTGGGAATGAGTAATGCGCACAGTCAATATGAAAAAATGTCTAGTTTCCCCGAACTAATCTATGATATTCTGAAAGACTAAGTCCCATTGATCAACTTTGCCATGGTCACATCACCGAAAATAATCATAAATCATAAACTCTGTAGATTTTTGAGCTAGAAGACTTCAAAGTTAAGGAATTCTCATAGAGCTTGTATGGTGTATCTCATATGGTGTAATTAACTTTGAAGTCTTCTAGCTCAAAAATCTAAAGAGTTTCGGTGATGTGACCATGGCAAAGTTGTTCAATGGGACTTAATCTTTCAGAAAATCATAAATTGGTTCGGGGCAACGAGCCTAAAAATGCCCAAGTCCCTTTAATTGATAATTTAATTCGTAGAATAAATATGGTTCTAATTGGAAAAGAGTATCTCAATACCGCTTCGATGGAGCAAGATTCTTTAGCGATTTAGCAGATAATTCATCATCAGAGTTAGCTCAAAATTTGTACATTACTAGTCACACTTATCGTGGTGGTTTTCAGCATCGAGCAAGGAAGGTAATTCATGTGAGTGATATGGCCCTTGACCCAATGCATCATTACAACCTTGCTTGCACCAAACATTGCTCAACCTATAATGTCAATATAAGGGACGGGTATTTCCTTCACCACAGAATCGGTTGGAAAGTCAGAAATGAGTGCAAAGACGGAAAGTGTGTTAAATACGATCCAATTGTTTTGAAATATAAAACTAAATTAGAGAGTAATATGAAAAGTGTTCTTGCTCACATTTTTTAATAAATAATATTTTCTGATAAAAATAAACTTTTGCAAAAATTTTAAGAATTGTATTGATTTTAATTTATGAGTATTCTGTTCCCTCATAATAATCATTTAATATACATGTATCATTTATCAATTGATGTATATTTTAATATACCTTGTATATTTTGATAATGTTTAACATCTGGACAATTTTGTAGAACATTAAAAGCCATAAAATAAATGTAGTTTTCGTATGAAATTAATATTTGAGTGAAATCTATACAACTCTAGGACACAATCACTTGTCATGATATGCCCTTGCAAGATAAAATCCTTGACAGCAAATTGATACCCCATTTTGATTCTTCTTTGGATCAGAGGATAGAAAATATCTTGCCCAAAACATGTGTACTTGAAACTAGAATAACCTAGAATAAAAATGATCTTAAAATGAATTTTCTTCAGCATTTGATTATATTTCGCTATAATTCAATTGAAACTATGTTAAATTTAATATACCTTGTATATTTTGATGTAGTTTAACACCTGCACAATTTTTTAGAACAATAAAATACATAAAATAAATGAAGTTTTCGTATGAAATTAAAATATGAGTCAAATCTGTTCAAAAATTTTACTTTACTTTCAATACCAAGAATCAAAACATTTAATAGTCTTGCGTAAACAGGTAAAGGTAAATTGGTAATGAGCTGTGTCCGGTACAAATTGATTTATTGATTCCCATACTTTTTAAAATATATTACAAGAATTAGAGTAAAGAATATTATGCTTTACATCTTTGGATCAGAGGAAAGAAAATATCTTGCCCAAAACATGTGTACTTGGTCGTAAATTAAATTGAGGTACAATTTTCCAAAACTGGTATAATTCCTGTGCTGTAAAGTTATGTCCGATACTAATTGATTGATTGAATAAATCAAATGTCAGGTTCTTTTCCAATAAATGAAATGTTGCGAACCCCTCCTCATTAACGCATTTAATACTTGTATTCTGAGCCAAAATACCGGTTATGTAGACGTCTTCCAACACCAGCGCCGGTAATGTTTTCAAACATTTTTCATACAAATCGAGAACACAGTCACTGGTCATGAGATGTGCCGCCGCTATAAAGTCAGGCCATTGGGGAAAGGGATAAGTCTTTGGACTAATGAAATACTGGGAATCTTTGTCTCTAAACACAAACCATTTAATAGCTTTATGACCAAAAATCGTTCGTTTAGTTTCTTGGTGTTTGTCGATAAAATTTTTCATGTTTTCTGTATTAACCAGAATATCGTCGTCTGTTTTCATCAAGAATTTGATGTTTGGACAGAAAAATAGAGTCCAACGCAAGACTCCAATCGACTTAAGAGTACAGTTAAGATAGCTATCAATGAATCCAAACTGCAGTATATCCTCGTATTTACTGTTTTCAAAGTCAACACTACTTTGAAAATCCTTGCTATCAGTCGAACCCAAAACGAACAGCACTTTAATTGAACTTTGATTTTGATACAAACTCTGGGCCCACGTCTGGCGGATGGCTTCCCGTTGTTTGAATCCATTGACTCGACTCCACACGAATATAATTGCAGTCAAACCGGGATTTTCAGCGCAAAACTCTTTCCGATTGATCGGGTATTCTCTCACTTGTTTGACGTAATCCCGGTATAAAAGTTGATTTCGATCAGGATCACTTTTCTCCACATTAGAAATATTGGAGAATATAATATTTTCCAATTTTTGAATTTTAATTTGCTTGCTGGTTAATTTTGAATGGTAAATGTATTTAATATGAGCATGGTTATAAATATAAATGAGTGATATCAATACATTGAAAAGTATTATGACATATATAATTTTGAAGTATTTATTCATTCTGATAACTTCCGTGCTTATAAAACTTGCAAGTTTACATCTGTTTTTTGATGAAAGTTTATTTCCAGTCGAGGAAAAAAAATTAAATGAACTTGGTAGATATTAAATTATAAAAAGCGTCTGTTAGTCCCTGAATATAATAATAATAATAATAATAATAATTGACTTTTTGTTTTACCTTGGTATAACTTTTAATTAATTATGATTAAACTACTCTAAAGTTACACACTGTGAACGATGGCAGTGTTTTTCTAATCTGGGCATATTTGAACTAGATGGAATTAGAATAAATTTATTAAAGATTTCTCATTGAAAATAATTTGTACATTTATTTTACTGGAATAATTTTTCTATTACTACATTTTACCAATAATTACTGTTTATTGATAAATCTTAGCAAGAACACTTTTCATACAACTTTCTAATCTTGATTTATATTATATAATATATGGAATGATGAGCGAGGATTTGGTTATTCAAATTTTAAATCAATACTTTCATTTTTCAACAAGTTCTTAATGACCAAGCTGAGTCCAGTTTGGTTGGAAACAATTATATTGAGGTTTATTCAAAAATATTGTAAACCAATCAAAAGTGTAATTATTATTAGTGTAACCAAAAGGATCTTGAACTCTCTATTCCAGGTTAATCTGAACATCTTTGAAATTGCTATAATTTAACTTGAGTTAACTTACCCTCACGTTGGGTGAAATTTCTTGAATTTTGTTTTGAAAAAGAGATAATTATTTTTTCCCTCATTAACACATGTTTCAGGTCAATCAGGTATAATCTTGCAACTGTTTTTCAAATGTTTCGGATTAATTCTATTAAATAGAAGGAAAGATAAATAATTTTATTTAAAATAAAATAAATGTTAAAAACTATAACTTTTATATTAAATATTGATTTTCATTACAATAAACACAAACTGTTTGTAATTTTGGATAAAATTGAGAAAAACTGTTATTTTTAGTATTTTTCTGAAACCTATCTAAAGCTATAAATGAGATAAAATGCATAAATGATTAGAATTTTGCCGAATTGGATCTGACTCTAATTGAGCATGGTCACATTGACTATCCAGTCAATATAAGAGGACACTCGGACAGCATAACCTCCTTCATCGCAGTTCTTGTAAACATTCCATCCTCGATAATGTACGCCAATGAGAACAGCCCTTCCCATGTAATACTGCCACAAGGGAACACCAATGTCACTCTGCTATAGTCACCAAGATCAAAAATTGTTAAATGAACACAAATGTTAAAACTAACCTTGCACACTTGGTTAGAACCATCTGGGCTCGAGTGATAAAAATAATCTTTATTGATGAAAATTGGATGAGAGTTTAGGCGCCGGTAGCCAACATTCAAGGGCCTACGCTCTCCAATGGAGGCGCCCCACCCGGATATCATCAAATACTCGTCAATAATTTCGTCACTAGCCCTCGACAATTGTATGATACCACTCTCTGGCAGACAAATGCTGTTCACTTTTGTGTCGACCGGTCTATCCAATTGGACCAGGGCAATGTCATTCCGTTCAAAAGACATTGTGGCGTCGTATTGGGGTGTTTGTGCTTGCTCTTGATCTGGTAGAAGACCTGGCTATGACCCAAAGCAATCTGTTCATTACCGATGTAGATCTTGGTTTCCCCGGCAACACTGAACAAGGTAAAAGGTTAAATACATTACCTAGGACAAAATTGATTGTGTTTTCTCACTCGAGACATTGCGCAGCCGTGAGCACCCACTGGTCAGCGATCAGAGAACCACCGCATACTTTAAAACTTTTGTCCGCCGATCCGCTGTAAAACACAAATACCTTGTTTATTTGAATTGCCTACTTGGTCATTATAGTTACTTTTGAGGAGTCTTAAGCATGGCCATCCAGGGAACTTCACTCTGGTAGGCAAGCTGTCCACCCGTGAAGTCAGCAGTGAGAGACGGGTGCCATTCGAAGCAAAGGCTGTCCCCTTGAGGCGAGAGTGGACTCAACCCACAGTTTTTTGGGTTGAGTTGACTGTAGTTTCCGATCACTGCGTGAGTGAAGCCATAGACTGGACTCACGTCTGATATAAGACTTAAATACAGGAAAACAATTGAAATCATTTTGTTATGAATTAAATACAATTAGAGTTTATTAAAGTGAAGGTCTCCTCCCCTTCCCTCTTATGATAAGAAAAAAGTGATACAAAGTCTGGAATTTACTAAAAATATATACTATTTCTTAAGTAATGTTAGAAAATGAGCTAAAATTACAAATAGTTTCATAACATTTGATTGAAATTAAGATATTTTTTGGATGCGTTTGAAATTTCATACATTTTTTCTGATTAGTTATTAGTTGAATGTTAATCATAAATTATCCTTGTTCATAAACTTGAATATATTATGTAACACTTAGTTTTATCTACAATTTGGGGGCAATATTTTCGATGTGGGTCAGGTGGTCAGTTACCTCGATTATTGCATCCTTCTCGAGTTTTATTATAACAAAACCGAATAATTTAAATTGATTATGGAAAAACAATGAATTATGGTGAATCTTTTGTTTTCTCAAATAATCTGTAATTAACCTTGAACATTAAGCTGTTAAGAATAGGATTTTTTAAATCATGATGCCATAATTATTGTATTCTATTCATAGTTTAAATTAAAATATTCAATATTTTAATGAAAAAACTTGGTAGAATACTGCTTTTCACCGGGAATTTAATGATCTTGTAAATGTAAATGTAAATTGAAATGTTAAGCTGTACCATATGTGCATGTTACACTTAATGAACTGGATAATTGCAACGTTTGGTATTCATTACTAATGATCCAGCGTATAAAATGTTCATTTTTAAAGGAAAGTAACCAGTAAAATTGTTTGTTTTTAATATTTAAACTTTACAAAATATTTTTCATTTGAAGGGATTCAAACGAAAATGAAAATTTTCAGCAAGTTGACCAAGCTCTTTCTATATTTGGGCTCCATCTATCAATTCATTGATTTGACAATAGACTACGAATGTTATTTAGAATTTGAATCAGGTACCAAGATCACCTGCCCAAAAAGTTATGACACAATTTGTTGGAGTGAAATTTAAATAATATTTAACTGAAAAAAGTAAATTTCATTGAAAAATCTGAGCAATAACATTTCTCATTGCATCTTCCAATCTTGTTTTGTATTTCAAAATACTCGGATCATATTTAGCACACTTTCCATTCTTGCAATTCCTGTGGTCGGAGACTTTCCAGCCTTTCCTGTAGTGATGAAAATAGACATCTTTCATATCCACCATATATTAGAAACAACGGCCGGGTTTTACGCAACCCTGGTTGCCGTGGTTCCAAGGGTCAACGGCAACGTCGCTCAAATGGATTACCTTTCGATCACCATGCTGAAAACGACCATGGTAAAGGTGATGCATCGTGTATATCCAATCAGGTGTGGAATTGTCTAGTAGAAAGCTGGAAATTCATAGCTAACTCATATATGTGCACAAGTGTTTTTTTCTTTCCAGGTGAAAATATTATCATGTTTTTTTGTTATTTATTATTAGATATTAGATACTTGCCAATTTTTATGTTAGAAATTGACTTTAAAAATAAACCCATATTTAAATAAACTATTATAATCACAATTTTGTGAGAGGCCACTCTGTTGAAACATGGCTAGATGCTGTTCAATAACACTTTTCAAGATAATTTTGATATTACTTTTGACAATAAATTGTCTGATCATTTATTTCAAATTTAATGGCGAAATGAATATCAAACGAATATTATCTGAAAAATCTGGAGTTATTTTTAACATTCAAAGGAATAATGGCCTGGTTGCTTCAACTTATGAACAAGATATAAGTGACTCTGTTGAAAAGGAATCCAATGTTGCGCTCAAATATTATAATGAATGGAAAGGCTATCCATCAGGTAATCAATGGAAAGGGACTAACATCACGACCTGTGATACAGAGCTTCCGAGTATTGAAGAGATTGACTTCAATAACATCTTTTGGCAAACGATTCCAAACACTAATAAAACCCAATATTTCTTATATAACGCCTTTTATGACAACAGAGGAAACGATAAATACGTTAGAGTTGTTATCATGCAAAGAGAGCCATCGATGAGAAACTTGTGGTCAATTGAATTTGCATATATACGATAGTGTGCAATGTTAAGCGATCATACATAATTTGAGAAATCTCGAGAAGTTCTTGGTAGAGCTAAATGAATGTTATATGGTTATGATCTCAAGATATTGTTATAAAAGTTTGTTTAAGGTTGTATTCAAAAATAACCAAGATAAGCCATTAAAAAATTCATTCAAAGTTTGACGAAATCAACTGTAATGGTTTTGAATGGGAACTCTCTATTCATAGTGAAGAGTATGTTGTCATTGAATGCATTGAAAATTCATGTCTTCAATGTGAACACACTCTTCACTATGAATAGAGAGTTCCCATTCAAAACCATTAGAGTTGATTTCGTCAAACTTTGAATGAATTTTTTAAAGGCTTATCTTGGTTATTTTTGAATACAACCTTCAACAAACTTTTATAACAATATCTTGAGATCATAACCATGTAACATTCATTTAGCTCTACCAAGAACTTCTCAAGATTTCTCAAATTATGTATGATCGCTTATAATTGCACACTATCGTATGTATATATAAATATCAAATTTTAATTAATTAAAATGATCTAGAACTTGAAATTTTGTGAATAAATACCAAAGATTGAAAGTTGTTTATCAAAATGAATTATTTTGCGATTTTACGATTTGTATGCTGTTCAGGTCTGAGGGCTGTCCGCAAAGTATTTGATCGGCATTTGGTATTTCGAGGGAACACTTGTTTTAATCGATTAGACGATTGGGAAAAAAGTCATAATTTAATCAAAAGTTATGTTGCAATCATTTGAATTAATTGTTTATAAAATTTAACTAGGTTATTTTAGTGAAATGAGAAGAATTCGTCATTTAACCAAAAATAAGGTGTTCGCACACGTATTCAATAAAATGGTGGGAAATCTTATCAATAATTCTATTCGTTGTTAAGCAATGACTCAAATGATAAGGACTTCAAATGAAAACTAAAAATAAATAAAATGTTTATTAAATGAAAATTAAAAGAAGTTAATTATGTCTCGACTCAGAACTCATGAAATATTTATCTATATATTTATTAATATTTATCATATTAATTCCAATATATCTGTAATGTATAAATTGCTATTGAAAGTGACGTCTATCAATACAATACAATTGAAAATGAAAATCAAATACACCTTGATACAAAACACAATTAATTGAAAAATGATTAAATAAGACGCAACTGAAATTCATTGTAATGCTTAATTACAAGCTTGTTCTTAAAAAATCGATTCAATTGCTCAATTTATCAGAAATCAATTTGATTTAACATTTGAGTTGAAAACTAGAATAATTATATGAGTGGAATAAATTAAAAACCAAGGGGTCCCTTTTATAAAACGGCAGTAATTTGAAGCAAATTTTATGAATTAAATATGAATGAGATTTATTCCAAACGATTAAAAATTGCAGAAATTTGAGACATGCCTTGCGAGGCATTAAACACATCGGCCGATGTCTGTGCGGATAGGATTCAAAGATAATCAAATAATAAAAAATAATAAGTAAGTAAATTATTTATCTATTTGAAGAAATGTCATTTAATTCCATGAAAACACTTAATTATTAAGTCTTAATATCTTATCATTTGTTTAACTTTAAATTGCGATAATTTTTTCAAAT
The DNA here is from genome assembly GCA_034700625.1 of Tectocepheus velatus. Classification (NCBI taxonomy): domain Eukaryota; kingdom Metazoa; phylum Arthropoda; class Arachnida; order Sarcoptiformes; family Tectocepheidae; genus Tectocepheus; species Tectocepheus velatus. The sequence continues at coordinate 24,346 of JAQIXV010000601.1, forward strand.
AAAATGTCAACACATTTGACTCAAATACAAAAAAGTTTAATAAATTTTTTTGTTTCTATTTTATTAAATCAAATGATTTATTTGATACAAAATTTATTCTGTTCCAATATTGAATGTTTTTAAAACCATATTTATCTTGAAAGGTTTTTCGTATAACTATAAATTATGGGTGAATTGATTGATTTTGAGTCACTTCAGATATGTATGAATAATATTTTCAAATCTCAATGTTTAGACACCAAGAGAAACCTCAAATACAAACATTTATCATCGATTGACAACGAGTTATTCACCAAGATTAAACTGGTATTTATCGCAACATTCACAGCAAACAATCCGAATATCATATTCATCACTGAATTAGACGATGTCTATGCGTTTGGTCAAAATGGACGCGCAGTGCTCGGATTTGGAACTACCTCTGCAGTCGTTGAGCCAACACCTGTGCCCGAATTGTGCGGTAAAGGCATCAAAAATATTCTAATTCGCCATCAATTTGGTGTCGGATTAACTGAATCAGGAGAGATATACACCTGGGGTTATGATTATCTTGGTGAATTGGGGCATTGCCAGTCCAATACATATATGAAACCGACCAAGATATCTGTGAGTGAAACTATTTCAAAAATTGATTGTACAAGTTACAGCACTTATATGCTCACAACATCTGGAAAAATTTATGGATTTGGGTATTGGCATCATCTAGATAAAATTTACTCAATTACCCCGAAAAAAGTGGATGGCCTCGATTCTCTTCGAATTACTGACATAAACTGCGGACAGGATTTTATAATTGCATTGAATTCAAAAGGACAGGCTCTTAGTTGGGGTTATAATTATCATGGTGAATTGGGATTAAGCAATAACACTAATAAATATTCTCCACAATTGATAAATTTAAGCGCAATCATCAAGCAGATAAGTTGTGGCTATAATCACAGCCTAATGTTAACTGCTGATGGTAATACTTATGCATTTGGTTTAAACAAGAATGGTCAACTTGGAATTGGTGACAAAACAAATCAAAATTCACCTCAATTACTCCAGGCTAAACATAAGTTCAGAGATATTCTCTGCTTCCAAAATATTTCTTTAGCAATGGACCAGGAGTCAAACTTCTATGTTTGGGGCACTAATTTCGGCAATAGATGTAGAACACCACACCCTGTTCAATTCAACTCATTTCAAGAGATAAT